>JANHGN010006052.1:0-22275 GCA_024605025.1 Megaceryle maxima
GGAGGCAATAGTTTGGGCTTTTTTTTTTTAATAATAAAAAATGCATACTGTTTATACCATTATTGCTTAGGAAATTAGATAACATCCCTTCTAATACCCTGTGCACAGGATGCTGTAGCAAACCACTTAACATGCAATAATAGAGTATTGACTGGGCACAGTGATACGCAAGACAGTGCTCCCACCAGATTAGACGAGTTCCATGCTGTTAGAGCCTTTGTAGTTATACATTTGTTCCACCTTAACAAAGAACTTCTGAAAAGATATTACCTCCAAGGCATGAAAAGATCAAACTGAAATGAAATATTTTATTGTCGTTTCATCAACAAAAAAAATAATACTTTTTTCTTTTGTCAGCAGTGTCTCTATGAATGGGGTTATCTGGAGCTCTGTGTATACACCGCAAGGCTGCAGTACAGTATTGCCCACAGAAGGCTCCCAGAAATACACTACTGTCCTAGGCAGAAGCATAAATCTATCTTGTCAAAGTCCTGAACAGATGTGACCAGGCAGACTTCACACAAGCTCTGTTTGACTAACTCGCTCCTGCAGGCACAAAGCACTGCGGTCAGTGCTGAATCCACTGGACAGCACAGTCCTAACTCTCTTAAGGAGAACTCAATTGTTTCCCAACGCTCGTTGTTCTTCCAGCGTGGCACTGGTTTTGGCTGTTTAAGTAACCCAGATAAGCAGCTTCCCTGCGCCAAAGACCATCAGAAATAACATAACATCCAAAAACCTGCTGCCTCCTGAACCAACACCCTAGAAGGCAAATTCTTATCAGGACTGCCACTTGATGGCTACGGCACGAAGCAGGGACCATGATGACACCTCCACTCACCTCCACTCCTCCCCGTCTCCCGTGTCAGTAACATAGGCAAGGCCAACCCTTTGGGCTTTCCTCATCTTCGCAGGACATATGTGACTGTGTCCCCTCTCTTTATGTAGAAGAGCAAAATGGAATTACTAAGCAGCTGTGATTCAGCTTTGGGTTGATTCCTCTTGCACAAACTTACCTGGGTGCAAACACCAAACAAGCACACATAAATATCAAATAAATCAGAAATAATAACTCCCCAAAACTTTCAGATGCAGTACATTTCAGTCTGGCTGTAAAGTACTGCTTCACCAAAACAAAACACATCTTTTTATAGACAGCTGCACATAGCAGCAAGAAAAAAGTCTCCATGCAAAGCAAAGCCATCTGCTCCTATCACTGGGAGTTTACATTTGATTTAAACAGCCAGGAGACAATTTGTAGTTTAGACAAAGTTTGGTTGCTTGGGCTTTTTAAAATTGTTTTTCCTTTATTAGTTTGTATTTTAAAGAAGAGGTAGAGGTACTACTTTGTCCCTTGGCTCTTTCTGAAAAGGGTTCCTCATTTTCAAAAATCACTGTTATCTTTTTTCTAAATATTTTTATCTCCCATGTCACCACAGGAAAGATACATAAAAAAAACAACCAAACAAAAAATTGACAGAGGGCTCACTGACATAAAGGAGAAATAGCAATGCTGCCTATGCACTGAATGCTGTCAAATGCAACAAGTCAAAACAGAAAGAACAATATTTTCCAGATGCAATGAACTTGAAGAAAAGATTAAGGTAGTGCACTACTCATAAACGTGGAAGTAGAACAGTTCAGAGATAGAAAAAGAAGAGAAGCAGCATCGATAAACAAAGGAGAAATAATATTCTGGGCCATCTCAGCATTTTTTGGGGGTAGGTGACTGGAGAAGAACCAAAATATTTACCTCAAAAATTAAAATATACAGACTATTTCTCCCACAATGCACAAGGTGTTTAAATGTTTTGCAACATGGGAAATGCAGTTAGCAGAAGGGAGACGCGAAACAACCAAATGGCAGGTCTCATGAGACTTCCAAATATTTCTACTTTCAGTTCAAGCATTTAGAGGCAAGAGAGCAGAAGCAAATAGCTTCATAATACTTTTTGCTTTACTAACAAACTGGTTCTATTGAAAACCATTTTTCCACTCCAAATTTAAAACTTCAGGTCAGTCATTTTTAAGCTGAATTTCAGAGCTCTTCCTTAAAGATTTCACCTTGTGCAAGGACAAAGGGCTGATCTATGTGAAGGCAACAGGTACTCCTGCATACAGGTTCCATTCCCCACTAAAAAGAAGAATATAGATCAATGAATGCAAGTACTTTCTATCATGGGTAAGGATCATGAAATGTAGCCTTGCATGTATAACCACACACTTGAAAAGTAATTTTACTAATTTTTTTTAAAACTATTGATATCTGTTCTATTTATAGCTGTGAGCTAAAAAGACACTTCAGTTCTATATAGACCAAACATTAGGATATATGTACTTCAACAATGACAGGAACCTCTTCCGCTGCAAAAATGTTCCTCGAGGAAGGTGCTTCAGGAGAAATATGCTCGTTCTATTGGTGCTATGACTGCAAAACAAAGTTCCATATAGTATAGTAGAGCTTGTTTTGACATCAGCCAAAATAATCCACATGAAAAAGACCCAGGCAAAAAGTAAAGGAATTTGAGATGATGCATTTTTGCACTCATGCAGCTGCATTCTAAACCAGATATGAAAACATCCTAAACTTGATATTAATACATCCTAAATATTAATACATCCTCAATTTGATATTAATATCAAGTCAGCCAAGGGAAAAGAGGATAAGGTGAACACCTGCATGCTCCAAGGCCCTTCACTTGGTACAGGCAAACACACCCTTGCAGCATTCTTCTCAGATGAATTCAAGAGAGGTAACAAGCAGGACTCCTGGAAGAAAATGTCTCTGGTGTTTATGGTCACTTGTGGGTTTAGTGTACTAGACTTTGGAAGACCTCCCTTTCTCCAGTGGTGAACAAAACCAAAAGAATAATATTTTGTCCTACTAGTTACCTAGAACTACATCAGGAAAATTCACCTTCTGCAAGAGTTCTGGAATATATTAAGACAGACATAGGAACAAGGCAGTTCATCATTTCCTCGCTAACGGTTGAGGGCCATCTCCCCAGAACTCAGTGTAACTCAGCTTCTTTCTATTCTCACCTTAAACTTCATCCTCCTGCTTAACTTAAACACTTAACCCTTCCTTGTCTCAGCTTCCCCATCTGTGAAATAGTAATATTAGTATGCTATCTCTATGCTTTGAGGTGTTGTACACATTATCTCATTAGCATCTGTGAAGTGCTTTACACTTCCTTTACTGCGTAAAATTACTCAAAGAGTAAGAATCGTACTGCAAATATGAAGGTATTTTTTACTGATGTATTTCGAGAGTGGCAAATGAGGCCATGAATGAAAAAATAACCCACATAAATGTAGAATTAGCATAGATTAAGATACAAAATTAGCATAGATTGAAATACAAACACCTGGCAAGCAAACAAATACAGTGTACAATGGCTACTCAGCTACTGCTATTTAAATTCTACTAATAGCCCAGATTTTGAAAGTGACCCCATTTTTTTCAAAAGCCTCTCAGTCAGTCTCCCAGTACAGAATGATGCATCCCTCTATTATCTATATGTAACAAGAGCTCTGATGTAGTAACTCATTTGCAAGCACCGCCGTTTTTTCAAGTGAAGACAAGACAAGTGGGACTTCGTGCAAATTGAACTAATCGGCAACACTTGATCAACTCAATTAGCTCAAATCAACCCAAGTGTTTCTCTGTCTACAGTTACAGCTCAACACGGATGCAGCCAGGCTGTAACAGCAAATGACATGCAAAGAAATGCAGATTTGCTCTGCCTGCCCTCCAAGCTGGCCAGAGGTTACCTGGTTTGGAAGTTCCACAGCTGTGTTAGCAAAACTGCTGAGGTAGCCTAACCAAATTCTTGCTTCCATCAGCATGAACTGGGAATATTTCCAAGGAAGACATTTTGCTCCTAAGTCAACAAAACAAGCAGGAATTGCACAATCAATACCGGTATTCGAGGAACAATTTCTGCATAAACTCAGCGAGTATGCATAGTTGATAGAGGTTTCAACTATTTTTATATAACAAGATAAGGCTGCTTTGTAGGATAAGAGAACTGTATCTTAGATGACCTCACTGAATTAGTTCTGAGATTCCACATGGAGGAAATGAGAGGGAACTAAGGGAAACCTAACAGTTTGCCCACTTGGCTCTCCTTTCTCTTCCATGCCAAGAAATCACCCTGGCCACCGAGACTTGGACGGATTACTGCACTGAAGTGTATTGGTGGGTTTATTGATGAGTCTCTAAAATCATTACTAAAACAAAATAAGTTTTTCAGTTCTCAGCTAAAGTCAAAGGGACTGGTGGTTTTATTGATGAGTCTCTAAAATCATTACTAAAACAAAATACATTGTTCAGTTCTCAGCTCGAGTCAAAGGGACTGGTGACTATTAACTCAACCTTGGCTGATGACAAATGAGGCTACCCTACCCAGTCAAGTCCTTGACCCTAATTCACAGTTAGTCCAGTGACCCAGCCAAAACCCTTGAGAGAACAATGTCTAATGATGCTCGTCTCTGAACAAACTATTCCTTGGCAACTTGAGCTGCAGCTCATCCGCCAAAACAGGTATTCTTCAACTATCAGCAGAGCTGCCAAGGCACTTCATGAAAGTCAGTTCTTCCTCTCACTCTCCCTTGTCTGTCCTCTATATATCAGCCAACTGCCCCAAAATGCTCTTTGCATGACAAGACCACCAAGAGTGCTACTGCATACAAACTCTTGAAATATAAACACCAAAAAACCAAAAAGCAATCACCACTAGTTTTAGTTCATTTTTTATACCAACAATCCAAACTCCTATCTGAAAGTCTAATTATACTGTACAAGGCACTGTACAGAAAGAGAGATAGCAAAGATTCAGATTCTGAAGACACCCAAATTGAACAGGAAGTAGAGAAATTACTGCCTGTTTTAAAGAGTGAGGCAACACCAGACTAAGATACCTGCCAAACAAAGAACTTTATCTACAAAATAAAGTGCTTTATACATAAAAAGTTTGGGTATGCTATTGTTTAGGAAGGTGGAGATGTTGGTTTGGGTTTTTTGGGTTGTGGGACTAAAATGTTTTGGTTGGTTGGTTTTTCAGTTGTTTTTTTGGTGGGTTTTTGGGTTAGGTTTTTGGTTTTTTGGGTTTTTTGGGTTTTTTTCCTTTGAAGGGGAGGGAAGTTTTGTGAGGGTTTGGGTTTCTGAAGGAGTATTTTCTTCCACAGCTGTGGCAGATAGACCTCCACGGGACTATCCATTTGTGTAAAAGGACATTTGTGTTCAACCTTTAGGGATGATATCCTCATATTAGCAAAAAAGACACTGGCAAGACATCTAACTCATTCTGGTGAGTCGACCATTTGACTTCCAAGAGTTGAACAACAGTGCAGTAAGTGAACTGAACTTAAAGCCTGTGCTGGTTTTGGCCGAGACAGAGATAAATTTCTTCACGGTAGCTTGAACACTGGTGTGTTTTGGATGTGTGATGAAAGCAGTGTTTACACAGGAATGTTTTAGCTACTGTTGAACAGCCCTTCAAGGCCCTCTCTATTTCTCACCCTGCCTGACCAGCAAGCAGGCTGGGGTTGCATAAGAAGTTGGGAGGGGACACAGCTGACCGAATGGATATTCCAGACCATATGACATCATGCTCAGCCCCAAGAGCTAGAGGGGAAAAGGAGGAAGGGGGATGATGTCGAGAGTTACGGTATTTGTCTTCCCAAGCAACCACTTAGTGTGATGGAGCCCATCTACTCCTGGAGATGGCTGCACATCTGCCTCACGATGGGAAGTACTGAATTCCTCGTTTTGTTTCGTCGTTTGTTCATGAAGCTTTGTTTTACCTATTAGGCTAACTTCATCTCAACTCACGAGTTCTCACTTTTACCCTTTTGATTCTCTCCTCCATCCTGCTGGGTGAAAGCGATTGCAGGGCTGTCTGGGGCTTAGCTGCCAGCCAAGGTTAAATGAACAGTGAGGGTAGGGATTTGTTATCATCTACCCGTCATTTCATCTTACTCATTAAATCTTTGGCCAGCATCACTTTCAACTACTACAACTCACAGACTTATTGTGATGCAGGCCTATAATATGTTTGCATAATGAGCTGGTATTTTCTAGGAATTGAAAACAATATTGAAAAGCCAAAGCTAAGGGAGGTTATCATCATCCCTCAAATTCTCAAGGAAGAGACCTCAGTGCTTTCAAGTTCCCCTTTATACTACAAAGAAATTTTTTTTTTTTTTTTTTTTAAATGAAAACAGCAGCTTCTAAAAGTGCATGTCCCTAATTAGCAACAATGACCAGGTTCCACAATGACATCATCTCCATTTTTTTGCCTTATTGCTGGATCAGTGCAAACAACCATCAGCACTAGAGAAAAATTAGACCACATGTATCTTCTGGAACCTACATTTTGGCACTGCCTTCGACAGTAATCATTCAAGCTGAACCAGAAACTAAGTTTAACAAAGCATGTTTGATCAAAAAAAACCCCAAACAAACAAGCAAACCAGCCACACAATGAAAAACAAACCACCACCCACAAATGCCATATCCTACCTCAGTGTTTATTAGTATTCAAGCCACATACCGTTATCCTCCACATAGTCACCCAAGCAGAAACAAACAGATACGGGTGTTATGAGATTAATTAGTTAATAACTATAGAACAATTTGAAGGTGTAAAGCCATGTTACAGAAATGCTCAGAACTGTAACATTATATATGTAGCAATGAAGGTGAGCTTGCCAGAAATTCTATGAGACTGACTACATCCGAAGTAATTACAGGAGTAGTTCAAGTTATTTTCTTGCTTAATATAACAATCCATGTCCCAGCCCATCAAACCATTGTTTCCAAGGAGTGAATATTGAGTGGAACTAACAGCTCACAGTAATAGAACTGTTCTCCAGAGAACACAATACCTATCACTATCTCCTAAGAAAAAAAACCCGGAACAAAGCAGACAAACTCAAGATGAGCACAGGAACCAGGCTGACGCCATTCTTTTATACCTGTAAGGACTAGAAGAATTCTAAGAGAAGCTTAAGAAAGAATGTCTCAAAAGATTAGTTTTAATCCTATCTTTTGTGCCAATGCAGTGCCTATTAAGCTCATTTTACCTAGGGAGTGCAGCATTAACAGCAATGCCTCAAAACCTGCCCAGAGTGCTTTAGAAGACTTCTTTATATGCTCACATATAGACATGCTCACACATGTACATACACTTGAAGTCAAGGCCAGACTGGTGTCTCAGCTCCAGAAGACTTAACTCGAGGAACAACAGCAACTCCATAAAAGTGACTGCACACTCATCAAAAAATAAAACCATCTTCAAAACCACAGAGGTCTAATTTTGAGCAGGTGTTCAGAACGGTACACATATCCAGTACAAGCCAGTGCTACTGCACAACAGCATTAAGAGAGTCCTGGAGTAACAGAGTTAACTTGGAGAAGTAGAATAATGGGGCAAAGTTAAACAGCAAGCCAAAAAAAGTCGGCCAAAACCCAACACCCTGCTGTCAGTGCTACTTTGAATTCCCACATTCTTACATCATTATACAGCCATTTCAAAGCTAAAGATTCCCATGAAACTGGGTTTTTTGGTAAGTTAAGTGGAACTACTGGTCAATGACATCTACTCCCCAAACCTGCATGCTGAATTAGTCACATGGATCAACCAGCTCACCTGCAATTAAAAAACACTGAAATTTTGAAAGACTGATTGGTTTAGCCTTTATTAAACTCTCACATACTACAAGCCTCACTGCACAGCCTCACAAAATGAGCGTTCATTTAAGAACACGCCTGCACAGCACATATACCAGGTAGGTAAGAGTAATATCTTAGAGCTGGTAAGAACAGACAGTGCTAAGGATGAAGGTGTGTGGCAGCAGAAAGGCTCTGCTATACTATTGCATCTTGTACTCTTCTCCTTACGAAATTAAATCTTAAAGTAACCTACCTTCAGAGACAATACTCTCAAAGCAAGCACAACAGTGGTTCTACTCCTGCTGCATGAAACCATTAAACAAGTACCATGAATGCAGTAAACAGCACCTGAACTTAAGTGCTGAGTCAGCTCGAAAACACCAGCCCCTGGCTGTCCAATGGAAAACATGCCTTTCCAGAGATGTCCATGTATGCGAGAGGAAACGCCTCGTGAAACACAGTCAGCATGTCCTACACTGATAGGAGAAATGGTAACAATCCCTGTAATCCACGAGAGATGCACAGAAGCGATGATACTACACTGTGAATAACTAGAGAAAAGGCCAAGAAGAGCTCACTTGCCAGACAGTGCAAGAGATGAGTGACAGCCACCTCATTTCACTGACAGAGGGGCTAGCTGGGCTGCAAAGCTTATTGATGGCTATGCTCCCTTGACTCCTTGACTCATTATTCATATTATCCTCCCATCCTAAGATTGCTGCAGTAGATAACATCTTTTTGTCAAGCCACATGCACAGAGATCCGGTGAGATCAGGTCTAGACTACAACAGGTACCGTACTGCAGGTGTCTGCAGCTTTGTGCTAGCCCTAAATTAAGCGTCCGGAGAGATTTCAGTGCATACTCTACCAACATTCCTAAAGCTTCACCTGGAACCAAAGCTGATCTAAGTGGCAGCAATAAAGAAATGTAAGCCCTTTCACTTAGTTAGTTTTAACTTTCCTCAGTTCCTTCTCAATTGCTTATAATTTTCCTTACTAATCAGTTTACAACACTAAATTCAGGGTAATTTCAAACACTCTTTGCAAAGCCTCCTCCTATTACTCAGCTCTACCAAGTTCCGCAGCGCTAGTCTCTTGTCAACTCCACGACCAGCGCGGGCAACGTTCTCCCGAAGCCGAGGACAGCCGAGATTCAATCCATGAAAAAGTAATGGGCAGAAGACAATCTCTCAGAGATTACTTTCCATAAAATTGAATTTGCAGCATCTGCTCAATCTACTGTAGATAAACAGTGAACTATTTTCCAACTCATTAACTCAGAGGATAAGATATTAAATAAACCCCAGGGGCCTCATGTTTTGTTATCACATTTAGGCCTTGTCCCGAACTCACCAAATTAGTTCTTCGGTGCAAGAGAGAACCTAAGTATGGAGTTGCAGCTACATGGCAAACACATATCTATTTAAATCCCTGGGTGACCTAAAAAACCCCAGTCCTTACTTAATCTGACTGTGTTTTTAATTACTAGTCACTTAGCCTAAATTATTAACCGTGTCCTCGGCAGTGATGTATGGTACATGTAAACCTCCAAACAGGATTCTAATAGAATTATCTAATTCTATTAAACCACAAACAACTACCCATTAAATATTTATTAGAAAGCTTGCATTCACTTAAAATAGATTGGAATGTCAGCAAAACACTTGGCTAATCCCTTCTTTATGTCAGCCTTCTATGCTAAGGGTTCAAAATGAGCTAATCAGAATCACACTTATTGATTAACTAGAAATTAGTTGGCTAATCAAAATCAATAAAAATTAAAAGATCCAAAAAGAATTTACAAAATAGACTATGGGTTTTGCTAAAACCCACTTTTTAAATAAGCAAGTCTGTTAAATTCAAGATTATTTGATTATGTAAAGCTTTTAGCTTATTCTACCATAGGGCAGGGGTGATAAATGCCAACTAATTAAGTTTTCTTTGTAGTGTCAATGAGCTGCACTTCTAAAAGGAGAAAACATGCTTTTTAAAGCACTTAGAAGATTCAATAGCAGTTGAAGTTCTCAGTGGAGTTGTTATGTTGAATAGCCTAACCTGGCACTATAGCAAAAGTACTATTTAAAAAAAAAGAACAAAACCAAAACCCATAACAAACATTTCAAGATATTTGAAATGTTGTACCACGGAAAACACTCACCTTCCAAAAAAAAGGAAGTAACTGAGGACAAGTTGAAAGAACACTGAAGTAGCCCCATGCCATGTTCTCTCTGTGGTGGTTATAGATGAGTTATGCAAAGCCAATCGTTGTGCCCTTATATTTTGTGGCACATGCTGCCTTTGATCAGCACAGTTCTATATATATTCACACACAGATTAGAGTCATTCCAACAAAATCCAGGCTGCTTACTGCTTAAGTGTAACCAGCCTCCTAGTGACACTTGGCCTCTGGAGTCACCCCCTCAGCAAAATACAAATCTACTTTAGCTCCAAGTAAAAAATTTAAATCCTCACACGAGTACCGTGTCCCTGTCCCAAAAGCAGAAATGATTCTGTGCTCTTCAGCCCAGGAACTGTGCGAATGAAAGCCAGTCTCTTCCTCCTCTCTTACTTCCTCCAAGAGATGCACTTTGCAGTCCCTCCCCTGCCATTTGGAACTTAAATCTCCGCGACAAACTCCATCCCACACTGATGCATGTTATAAGCACTGCTACCATCCTGCAGGTGACACTGGACACTGCTCAAGAGCCGAGTGGCTTAAGATACTGGCATGAAGGTGCACATTTTGCAAAGGAGGAGGAAGGAGAAACCCTGGAACTTTTCCACACTTAGAGGAACTGCACACCGATGCTGAAAAACCCAGAAAGGCATAAGGCAAATCAGAGATGATAGGGTATATTTCTCCTAATCTTATTAGGACTCCAAATTCTCCTTCACTTCTCAAAATGGTGTGTCTCCACACACTATCAGAATAAAAGTAATTGCTTTTTAAGGTATCTGAGTTATTTTAAATTCCCTGAAGTGGCATTAAAAAGAAATCTGAGTACAATGAATTCATTTTGAAATGCTAACATATAGTAAGATAGAATTTCTACTAACAGAAAACATGAACACATGAATTCATACCTATCATGAGCAGAAATGCACTAAAATTGACATCTGAGAGTGAAGACAAAGCCTACATAAAACTAAATATATGTAATTCTTCAGAAAAACCAATGACTAGCTGGGCAGACTATGGCAATTTTAAGCAAAAAAGCAAGACTGCCGTGTAAACACAGCAAGAAGTCAAAACTCCTTTTCAAGGCCATTTGTTCAAAGCCAAACAATTCAAAAGATGTACCTTAGATGGGACAGGCTGTGTCATCAGCTTACTATGTTCCATTCTGCTTTGGTTTATGGTGCTATGCAGCGGCCGTGAGCCAGCTTTCCCTGTAAGATATGTTTTGTTGGCCAGTACATGAGTATTCTTGTTTCTTTTCCTTCTCTGCAAGTCCAAGCATCTAGAAACACTGTCCTATTTTTATGTAGTTGATTGTGAGGATTTTGTTGTGATTTCTGCTTTTGTTATTCCACCCCCCCGTCAACTACTCAGTATTGGCCTACATCCTTTGCAGGGACTGCGACAGAAACGATGTTGGGCTGTTGCAGGCTACCTGGAAAAAATTCCACTCTTAAGCCGTGCAGAAGGAGTCTAATGATGACACGACTCCAGACCAAACAGTGAAAACAAATAAAACAAAGCCTAGAATTTCTTACACTTAACACTCCATAGACATAGGAAAGGTGCTCAGTTATGTTCAAGTCCTGTAACTGAAGAAGCTTAGGTCCTTGGAGAGCCCGAGTGCCCTAGCAACGTGCTCACAGAGACTGTCTGCACTCTATCTCCAAAGGGCCCATGACAGTCAAGTCACTGCTGCTGCTGCTGTCTTGGGCACTTCTGGGGTTTGAGTCTTTGAGACACCTGGCCAATGCCCTTCCCGTTTTCACCTATTTTTCCTATAGGTCTTTGTTATCAAGTACCACTCCTTTGGTGTAAGAAAAGAGGGCCTGATCCTGCACCGCATGCTACTTTTTGTAGTCTTGTAGACAGGGCGCAAGGTGAGATAAACCTCTATGAGCTCATAAATAGTAGCAATTTACAACCACTTTGCACAGGTGTAATTGACTGAAGAAAGCACAAGATGGGGAGGAATCAGGCCTGATGAAATTTTACAAGTGAGCAAGGCAAGCAGAAATTGGCCTTAATTTTTGTACAATAGCCAGCACTTCAGCTCTTCACTTGGAAGCTTCACAGCTGTGAAACATTTACAGAAAGGGAAAGCAATTACAGAGCACTACCACTGGAGGAACTTAAATAATTTAAAGTTCACCATGTCTCTGATTCATTTTATTTCATTTTTTTCCTCAGGACCAGATGCTGTTCAGTTTTAACGCCCTTAATTTCCGCATATTGAGCTGCGGTGCTCTCTTCATCAAAATGTATATAGACTATATGTGCTAGGGCAATGGCTTCCAAAGCAGAAGGACATGGGTTCCCATCCGTATCTGAGTCCTTGGACAAATCCCTTTTTGATCTCCAATTTAAAGAACCCATAAACCAGCTATGGTACTTTATACGGGGCTGTTGGCCAATCTACAGAGAACTACAATGTCCTTAGAGAAATTCAACTGATGTAGGAAAGAAAATGTAAACTGATTTGTATACATGTGTAAGTATGAACTCATGTCAGCCAGAGCTTAAGCATTGAACCTTTTGTCTGCGCAGTATCCTGCACTTTACTGACTCAATTTATTCAAAATGACCATTGGAAGAGGTTGAATTGGAAGGAACTGACAATGAACATTCTTTGCTAGGCCTGGACCCTTAGAGTATATCTATTAGAATCTCCTTCATCTCAACACTTCAAAAATTCATGTTACTGCAAGACTGAGATTTACACTAAAGGAAAAATTCAGCATTAAAAAAACCCCAACTAGCTAATTATACATGTAAAACATGCTCATTAAAATCCAAGGCGGCCAAGACCGGTGTATGACTGGCCAAGTCATTTGTTTGCAAACACCAGCGTAGCAAGGTAGTGGATTTCCAGCACACGATTGTACCTGAGGAAGATCAGCAAACAAGTCAGAGACCATACTGATCTTAATTTTCCACTCCTCTTTTCAAGCAGGCAAAGAAGCACAAACTTAAAACAGCACAACCGCTTCAGTTGTACGAATAAAAGCTACGTTACTAACCAAATACTGCAGTAATATCAGAAACACTTGCACAAAATGCAACACTGTAGGAAACTTCCTTCGACAGAAGCACATCTTCCTAGCCACAGCTTTTTCTATCAGCTTCGTCATTCCTATTGCAGGGAACAATGCAGAGACACGAACATTTGCTGTTTCTCACTTGGCCTAACTATATTATCCCATCTTCTCCTACTGTCTCCTGTAGGCAAAATAAGGCCGTGGAACTACAAAATTCTTGAAAGAAAAAAGAGGAAAGAAAGCCTGTGCCTTTCTGACAAAGCAAATCCCATGGGCTTGGCAGCATGCGAATTTGACAGTGCTAGAAGGAGTACTGCAAAAAAAGAAACAAATAAGCAAACAAGCAAACAAACTACAAACACATAGAAAAATGGAACAAGGAGACACTACGGCATTTTCAAGTTCAGTCCCCTGTAATCACACACAATAAACACAGGCCATAAAACAGAATCATAAAAAAAACCCAAAACAAACACACCACAAAAAAACCCCAACCAAACAAAAAAGAAAAAACAAAACCCCACACCAAGAAAAAGCACCACACACATCTAAGAATGGCAAAAAGCTACAGCTTGTAATTCAGACTCTCACTGTACCTTCTATCTTTTCATCTGGTAATTCTTCGATCTCACCTTTCCATAGCACAGCAAAGGAAGACATATCATTGAGGCTAGAGTCCAAGAAGTCATCAATTTACCTATGAAATGTCACCTATCCCATTCAGATGAGTTACTGTTCTAATGCAAACATTTTCTATACTAGTCAAGGTAGCAAAAAAAAGACAGAAGGAATGGTTTTAATGATAAGAAAGGTAAAGATGGGTTAAAAACCTCCATAAACTGATTACAGAAATAATCCCCCTATGTCATTGTGTATCATTAGCCAGATTTCAGACCCAGAACTGCAGCAATAAGAACTCCCACAAAGATCAAACAGAATAATAAAACATAGAAGGGCATTATGTAATTGCTGGTATGTCAGCAATAAAAGCAAAAGCATCAGCCACTGACTGCACAGAACTTTGTTCTGAAGTATCAGGACAGGCAAAGATTTGAGTCTTGGTGAGATATATCAAAAATAACTACTGACAATTGGAATCGCCACTTATCAAAAATAACTCCTTAATTTGCAAAGTATTCTAGAAATTTATGACCTTCAAGAGCAGGCCCATCAACAAAAGCACCACGCTATAGTCATCTACCAAAAATGCTGCTAAAGAAAATGCTATGCAAAGGTCGAACAAACTGAACTGAAAAGACAAGTTGCTCATAAAGCATCATTAACACCCTGTAAGCAGCACTGTCTCTGTGACAGATCACTCAGACTTAACAAGTCCGTACAGACTCACAAACTTTAAACTACAGATTTAAGTAATCCTAATCCAAGTAAACCTGGAAGATGGCTACATCTGAGCTAAAAGCAGAAGTCTTGATTGCTCAAGCAAAATATCCAGCCTTATGATGTTCAGTCACACATTATCTGACTACCAATGAGGCACAAAGAATAACTGCTAAGAATCATTGGGAAAGAGTTGCATAATAAAAGATACAGTTCTCAAACATCAAAATCATCCATTTCATTTACAGAAGAAAGTTTGAAAAGGTATAATGTTTTTTGAATGCTCTCTTTTTCAAGGAAGAGAGAGCCCTAGATGTCCAAGGGAGTCATAACAGGTAATGCCTTATACAAAGCTCACCAGGTTGAGAGAGAGAGCTCCAAATGACCTAGTGGTTACTGTATCCAACTCCTACTTATATATTTTTTTTTTTTTTTTTTCTTTTTGTACTTCTAGGTTATGACAAGATTCAGGTTATCAATCGTTAGCTTTAATTCAATTTTAAATGACTGATGTGAAACATACCCATTTCAATTTCTGAAGACATAAAAGTCACCCAAACATCCTCTATTACCCAGACTGCCCACCCCAGAAACAACTCGATTAACCCTCTGACACGTATCAGCCATTTGGGAGTGCTCAGAGAAATTCCATCCTAGCTTTCTTCTTCTAAGGTTTTCTGGCTTCTTTCATAAACACAGAAGTACTTTCAAGACCTAAAATACTTCATTACTGAGAAAATTTGGTAATAAGCAAAAGATCTCTGTAAATGAACTCTAGTTAATAACTTTTAACTGATAAAGCAAGCATCAGTAGGTTCCAAACTGCTAATGTTTACAAGGCCTCATGAAGCAGTGCTATATTCTCTTATGCAGTGTTAAGGAAAAGGGAATAATAATAAAGTATACTTAAAGGTATGAAGTTCATTTTATTAACGAGTCTCACATTAGGAATCTCCAACAGCCACAAAACTAGCACAGGCCCAGCAAAAGGCAGTCATGCGCTGAGCGGAAGCCAGAAGAGGAGGCTCGCAGGATTATCTCCATGAACTGAAATGTAATCAAAGTGAAAACAGCAGTTGATTTGTCTGACTAGAGAAAGGGAAATGGGCAATATCTTTAATATATGGATGGTTGAGTAGCCTAAATGACTGTCACACAGAAAGCTTATCTGTAAACACTGCAAAAAGTCTTAGGATTTTACCACAATAAATGACTGGTTTCAATCAAATGCTGCTAAAGCAAAAGGCATGGCCCACAGGAGCAATTACCAGTCTCTTGACTGAAACAAAGGGCAATTACAACAAGCTGAAGTATGCTCACAATAGTTGAGCACTTGATTATAGAGTGCTGCAGCAATCAGCAAGAAAGGGATACTGGGGGGGTTGGTGAGGAAGGAGTGCCTACGTGGTCCTCCTTCGATATTAGTGCATCGTGAGGTATGGGCTGCCATAGAGGAGAACTTAATGCCAAGCTTATGTTCTGACTTCTAACACACAATACGTGCATTCTAAATATTTTAAGGACATTTTAAGTATATATATATTAAAAAAATAAATAAAAAATTAAATCACAAGGCAGGAGATGAGCGAGGGAACTCCATGTGGTATTGTCTACATCGAGTTGTGACTGTAGAAAGCTGTAGAATTCTTGCTGCAGACACTAATACTACACTGTGGTACTGTAGTATAAGCAGTCCTCTGCCTCCAGTCATTCTCTGCATTATCTTTAGGTTTGTCTTCATGGTACAGAGCTGAAGCAGTGCCAGCAGAACTATGCTCCTAAACTGAACTACGCAGCTCAACTGCAAAAGCGCAAATAGTATTTTCATGGAAAGCAGCTCAGGCTACTTTTAAAGCCAAACAAATTTTGGCATTGCTCCTTTGACATTTCAAACCAGGATTTCCAAAGTTTCCATCACCTCATTACAACAATCTCCACTGTGGCAAGACTAGCAGAGAAAACCTAACTGACAGAAAAAAAGCTCTCCTCTGGCTCAGGCAGTCTGCAATGCAGCACAGCTACCTGGGGAAAGAGACTTCTATTAGCACGTTCCATACTCCCAGTACGGGACTTTGCTGGAGCACCTATAGTGGTAGACAGGTTTCAGAGTACAGAAGAGCCACGAACAGTGTGTAAGCTTCCTTAAATTCTAATTCCATCAACTAGCTTATACTACATTAATTCATCTTCAGACTCGCCAACCTTTTCATCAAAGCACCACTCGAACATGCAGACTCTCCATACATAATGGACCCTGCTTCTGTTTTAGTTTCACCATAGTCATTCTTAACTTCCTAGAGGCTAGAAGGCTGGCAGAGACCCCCTGCCAGAGACAGGGCAGTTAGTGGAAGGCAGGTCAGCGGGTGATGAAGGAAATGAGAAAACTGTCGTGCTGCGTTAAACGGTGTGTCAACTCCAGTATCCCCCTTTTTGCTAAAGTTCTCTGGAAATGCACAAACAGCACGGTAAGGACACACCTCTCAGTGTGCCCTTTTTGACTCTATCTGCAACTTTTAGATGCTTCCTCACTCTGGAGAAAGATAAGTTAATGAAAACATGGTGGGTTGTTTTATTTCCCCCCAGGGCACAGGTACACAGAGGCAGAACAGGACAGATTCCAGAAAAGAAAAAAAAAACAACAACAACAAAAAAAAACAACCCAACCTGATTTACATTTGCAGTTCCATTAGGTTCTAGCTGGCTTTTTTTGATCTTAGTGTCACAACTCCAGGACAGGAAGACAAGCGTAATATGGTACCTTATGCCCCAAAGTTCCTAAGGTTCAACAGGGTCTGCGCTCACCATCGGCGATGCATTGCCATGTGCTGCAACTGCTGCAGCATTATTCCCAAGTTCAGCAAACGGACACTGTCTGGAGGGAAACTGCTGCACTGACACAGGGTTTAGGGACTCGGCAAGAACCTTTGCCTCCTACACGAGGCTGTAGCTGCATCCACTGAGTACACGCAGAGAAGGCGATACAAGGGTCTGGTTTGCTCCACTGGAAGGCAATGATTTCCACACTGATAGAACTTTCAAAAACTGCAAGTCCTCATCTTACAGACAGCCAAGTGGAATAATGCTTCTCTACCCAATATATTGCTTAGTGCACTAAAATAATTTGAGGAATATCATCTTATACACCACATAACCAAAAAAAAAAAAAAAAAAAAATTCCATGAAACGAGAGACAACTTCACTTCTATTCACAGTACAGCAAAGGGAATGTAAGAATTTCCCCACTCCTCATCTGCAAATAGGTTTTCAGCTGCATCTTCTAAGCCACTCCCAGAAATGCTGATGGACTGTATATAAAAGACTAAACACAGGGCACAAAACAAATACTATCCCCTGGTAGGGGGCATACCTGGGGAGATCAGACTCCAGTTATGACTCCAGGGCATCCTCAGAAGTTTATATTAAGCTGATCAAGGTCAACAGCAGGGACTGAAAGTCATCTTCCCAAGGGCACACACTTGGTCAATCCAGGACATTCTCTCACAGATGTGAGCTGTAAAATTCCTATGGCAGAGGATATAGTTGTAACCCACTCCCCTCTCAGGCAGGGTGTAATACACAGCACTTGATGTGTTTTTCCCCTTGGCTTCCTTCCACCCTCGCTCATTTTATTTCAAATAACTCATTACAAGCAAGAAATCATTCCATCTCCACTAGAGCAAATGGAGCCACAAAGATTGCAATCCCCTACACCACGAGCCACAGGCTTTAACTCTGAAACTTTGTTAGAAAGAAAAATGCTAGGGAAAAAAAAAAAAAAAAAACAACCACACTGATTTATTATTTGTGGTTCCTGGCACCAGATATCAAATTAATTAAACAGCAAGCCTACACGTCCAAATCAAAGTGGAGACTATTAGACTGAATATCACCCACCTTCACAACCTTTCACATTTAAGTACATTCCCTGTAAATCCAACGGCAGTTTGAATCGGTTTAGTTCATTTTTGAACAATAACAACAAAAAATAAAAAGTGGGCAAAAATAAGAGAAGGTAAACAAGTTGTAAAAGATTACAAGTGAGCTTTGGTTTGGTGCCTATCTTTCCTGCTATTCAATATGCCCCTCTGAAAAGCCATGTTCTGCAAGTTATCCAATTAACATATTTTGGGGCTATTATTCTCCTATTCCATTACATTTTCAGTGCCATGAGAAAATGCATTGAGAAAACCTATTTTTCCATCAACCATTTAGTGCTAATTTCTACAGCATTAAGCATTCCTATAATTACCCTACCTCCCCTCCAACCTTAAACAAAAGGGTTTGGCTGTCCCACCCTTTTAATTCCACATTATTCAGCTAGAATTAGTATAGATAAAACTCCAACATTATAAACCATGACAGATGTATAGAAGGCAATTTACACCAAAAATAATAGCAAAATAAAAAAGAAAATAAATAAAATTCAAGAAAACAGTACTTTTCTGATGGTAAATTCAGATTTGTTTATACTTCAGATTACAACAGAACAGTTAAGCAGTAAACAGCTAAAGATGGAATATGGTACAATACAAGTAGCATCCAAGTCAAAGATAAAAGTAGCATTTTTCATTAAGCTGTCACATTCTCTCTGCATGTGCTGCTCAATCTCTTTAGCTCATCATCTTAACTATCTACCCAGGTAATCAATATATGCCAACACATCACAAAACAAAACAGGCTAAAAAGAGAAGAGCAAGTTACTCAGAGGTGGTTCTCAAGCTGTGGCCTATGTTTTTCATATTACAGATGTGCAAATCAGTCCACAGCTTTTCAAAAGAAACACAATGCACACACACACAGACACACAGCAAAACCCCCTGAAACGTCAGGTTCTCCACTCTCAAAAAGCCCACGTAGGCAGCAACAGAACAGCTTCCCAGCCTTTTTGCTTCACAAAACACGAGTACGCTGAACAAACTCTGGATATAATTTCAGACTGGTTATTTTCCTCAGCTCAGCCTAAATACTGAACCTTTTCAGATTTACTCATCATCTATCACCTAACTTCTCCTTAAGAAACTTGGTAGACTTATTCTTTGCGTATAAATGCCCAGAAGTAGGCTAGTCTTATTGAATCTGTGACCTTTGTACACAAACAAAGAGATTCCTGAGCCTGAATTAAGAGACCAAGACAGTTACCTTGAAGGCAGCAACAGTCTCTTTTGGGAGTCCAGGAACGAGGGAAACAAAGTCCTGCAGTAGGTTTATATGGGTCATATTTATTATGTGGGCAGGGCTGACTTTTTCCAAGCTGCCTAAGGGATCTGAATGTCCAATTCACATAACGCAGAGAATTTTAATAGTAATGCAACATCTGCAGTCTCAATCCATCTTGCTCATTCAGGCAAAACTCCCCAGGAAAATGAGAAAAATATGAACAAGCTTCCATGCCAATCTATCTGTTGAATTAACCTCTGAATAACTTCCAGTGATCCAGCTGTTGATTCATTCTCTCAGCTGCCTCTGAGTACTCTGCTTTGCTTCTGCGGTTTGGTGTCTGCCCTACCAATGCTCAGCCCAGGCTTACCCTTAATATTCACCCCTTCTGCTGTAGTTTCCACATTTTTCTAAGTTCCCCTTGCATTTACTGACATGATTTAGTCTTTCATTTGAACAGCACTGTCCTACAATGTCGTCATATCTTCACTGAACAGCAGTTCAGCACTGTCATTTGAGTTATGATACATAAGTACACTCTAAAACTTTTTTTGTTTTAAGTCTCAGGGTAAAAAAAGCAGCAGACAGCATGAGAAACCCTTAGGCCTCCAATAATACAAAAAGATACATGCAGCATAAGCAAGGATGGTGTAAGCCTTCAGATCCTGCCCCATCAGCACACCTGGATGCCAAGATGCTGAGATGGATGGGCTGCATACTGAAGAGAGGAGGCTACTTCAGCATCTGAGCACAGGCAGTTTGAGAGTTCTCTGCTGAGTCTGCTAACAATACGACTATATGGTATGGATCCAGTGTTGGGTCAGAATTGAATGTATTTTTCTTGTGCAGCTGAAGAGAGATGGACAGGCAATTTTATCTAGTCTTAATAACAGTGCCAACCACCCTTAAAGAACTTGACCAATACTTCCAATCGCCTGACTCAAGGCTTTTTATGCTTTTTCTGAACACATACAATTGTATGTGTGGCTTTCACACCTAAACTTGAAGAGTCATTCAGTTTCACAAAGTACATCAGAGCAAAAGAGTGACAAACCTTTCACAGGGGAGGATGCTCTCAGGCTAGGGAAGATTAGTTGTTACTGACTATAATTAAACCAAAGGGAGAGGGAGGAGAATATCTCTGTGTTTGTCACCATCAGACAAGACAACATGCACTGGAGTCCAACGTCACATACAATTAGTATTGTCACTAGAGCACTAATTAATCACTTCAGACACTTTATCTGTCTCTCACACCTCCCTGCCTCAACAGTGTCATCATTTACATTGTATAATGTTGCTAAATAAAAACAACCTAGAGGATTAACGGCCCACAGAGAAAGAAGCTTTAAGTGTTGTGTTGTTTCCCTGCTCTCTGCCTCTTTTAAAGAACTTCTAAACAAGGCTATTAAAATACTAAGTGATTAAAATACTAAACACTTAGTACGGACTTGGCAGAGGTTCATCATTCAAAAAACACACACATGGTCAGTTACAGAAGGCAGCCAGAAGAAAAATGGTTAGTGATGCCTGCAGCTACTCCACACCTCATGGCATCTGCAGTACGGCAGACAGAGATACCAAACTTTCCACTAGACTTCTGCCTGCAACTTTTTAACCACACAAAGGCACCCATGACTAAAAGGCCAAGAGTCAAGAAGCACATCTGTAGTTCTGCTGATAGCAAGGGTGTAGAAACAGGCTAAGGCTTCTTCCAGTATTTCTGAGCTTAATAGTAAAACGATTTTCATTTTTTACCTTCCAAGTCACATTCAATTTTATATTTTTCTTTTCCAAGTAATTGCAGTGTATTCACAGAAAGCCAGAACAGTTAGTTGTGCTAAGTCCAGGAAGGGAAAGAAAACAACAATAAACAAGAGCGGCTTGAACAATTGTTAGTTGTCAAATAAATATCTCTTCCAGCACACACAGGAAAGGCAAGAAACTGTAAAAGCCTTGTTCAAGCTGGGGTCCCACTGTACCTGTTAATGAAGTAGAGAAATTAGCCTGCTTTCCTGTGACACACCTCACCCTACTGAACCTTAATCAATGGAGAGATGGATGATCTCCAAAGGTCCCTTCCAACACCCATCATGCTGGGACTCCATTTGTTATTTTCTTGTTCACTAAAATATATAGCTTCTGTGGGTGTCTACCATGAACATAACCAAAGCTTTCCCAGGGATGCAAAATTGATTGACATTAACACACACAAAAAATGAACATGATTATTATGCTTTCAAGGACTGAAACCAGGAATCCATAGTTTTCAAACATTTTTTCAAACATCTGTGTAATACAAAGAATTCTGTCTGGGCCTGTAACACTATGAGCAGAGAGTATTAGCTGCATGGATAGACATTGCTAGTACAAATGAAGACAACAGCAAGGAAAGACTTTGTACATCAAAAACTGAAGGAGTTAACTAAATAATTAAGTCATAGACACTGTAACAAGTTTGAAGAATCATCTCAGGGGAAAAAAAAAAGAAAAGAAAAAAATCAGGTGGGACTATTGAGGTATCATAAATCTAGCCTCTCATATGAGCATTTGTTAAAGAAACATAACATTCCAAACAAGGAAGGCAAATAAAATCTTTACAGCAAGACAAAAAAGTCCAGGTATATATTCATATGGGTAGACACAGATATTAAATCATATCCTACTGAAATCAGCAGGTTGCTTAAATGTCTAAATTGACATGCTCCATATCACATGAGCAGAAATTATACAATAGTTACATCAAAGACAAGCAAAGCAGTGGAGGTTTTACAGGTTTGGTACACGATTCTCAACATCATTCTTTTGTTTCTGACACTGTATCTAGATGATGAACTTATCTAAAATAAAAAATATAAATAAATAAATAAATAAATCAGAATTTC
>JANHGN010006052.1:22416-37559 GCA_024605025.1 Megaceryle maxima
TAAAGAAGCAAAAAAGCAGAAATAAAAAAAAGTTGAAAACAAAAACAAAACAAAAAAGAATAAAAAAAACCAGGGGAAAAAAAAAAAAAAAAAAAAAAAAAAAAACAAAACAAACACAAGATCCAGAAGAGGGAAATAAAAAAACAACAACAAAAAAATCAACAACAAAGACAAACCTAAAAAACCCCACAATAGTACAAAAAAACCAAACCAACAACAAACCACGAACCGAAACAACCACAAACAACACCAGCAAGAAAATGAAGAAAATTATTTATTTCAATGACAGCCAATTATACTTCTAAGACAGGAGGAGACATTTTTTGGAACAACCATCATGAAGCTACAAAGAAAATTTCCCCCTTATTTAAAACAGTTTCTGAGACTCGGAAGAAAAATGCCGCTCTGTTTTGATATTTAATAAGATCTCTCAACAGACATTCCTCACTTAAAAAGAAATAAATTAAAAAGAAATGGAAGGGATAGAACAAGTAAGTTCACTCACAACTTTGATCTCAAGTCATTTACATTCGTTGTTATCACAGAATCAGAGAGACTGTTTTCACTGGGGGCTGCGTGCTCTATCTATCACTGACAGAAAATAAATATATTTGCAAGAAAGAAATTATTGCAAGTCCATGCATAGAGTTAAAGCTCTGGAAAGCTGAAGTCATTTCCTTGATCCAAAAAGTTCTGATTAAAAAAAGAAAAAAAAAAAAAAAAGAAAAAGAAAAAGAAAAAGCTTTTTCCATTCAGAAGAAGTTCTCATACCTCAAATAAGACAGTAAAAACCAGCCAAACAAAGAAGTAAACTCATTTGTAACTGAAAATTACAGCAAAAGGCTTTCTGGGATCCTACCTGAATAACAACTATTTCAACCACATTTAGAGCCCTGTTCTGCAAACACATTGCTAGCAGGGCATAAAGCTTATTCCCCTGTGTTATGATTCAGGGCTTCACCCTATTTATACTTGGGTATAGGAAAAACATCTAGAAGACACAAAAGTCTCCTTAGAAAACTTTTATTCTTCTAGTTCAGACATTGTAACTTCCATGCAGGTTTCTTATAAGCATTTACAAAAAGCAAACAGCCAGCTTATGGCTTACTCCAGACCACTGTCTCATATGGCAGCACAGTTACATTCCACTACATCCAAATGATAGGAAAAAAATGCTAACTTGCATTGCCAGCACACAGATGTAACACAGACCCAAAGATAGGAGAAAATAATTACATAAATAAATAAATAAGCTTACAGCTATAAGGATGACCCTGTGTAGTCGGTCACAAAAATCACCAAAGAGCCACCAAACAAACTGAAAACCATAATGGACCTTAATGATTACATTTGCTTGCTGGTCTGAGATAACTGCTACTTGATCTGCATCAGTCTGATCCTCCATTCAAATTCCATATGCTAGCTTCCTATGTCAGTGAACACCAAGAGATGTGTTAACGTAGCCTGTCCAAGAAGATTAAGCATAACAGTAAAGGCTGAGGTAATAAATGAACTGTGATCTTAGAGCCTGAACCTTGAGAGCCTGAGAACCATGGATCAGTGCCTTTTAGATGCAAAAGTATTAGAGAGGAAAAAAAATAAAAAATAAAAATAACCTAAGTGTAGTAAGATGCAGGACTGCAACAATCAAGTTGACAGAGTGGAAATACCTGTGTAATAAATGTCAGCAAACCAAGAATGACTCAGGTTTAGAGAACACAGAAAAAACAACATATATGTATCTTGTATCCACAAATGCCATTTTATCTCTCCTTTTGAACTGGCTTTGACGCGTCCCACTCCAATCTGCTGCATGAAAACAATAGAAACTGAGATTCTGAATATGCATGATAGACCGTTGAAACTTTAAGGGCTTATTCTCTTTTCCAACAGGCATCCTGGCTGAAAGGACTGTAGTGAGTTGCTAATTATGCCTCATACCACCTCACCCAATTCAGCTAGCTAATTAGGCTTCAATACATGTGGCAAGTGCCACATGTTTTACTATCCAAATATGAATCAGAACAATTTCATTTTTTCAATCCCTTCTACCAAATAGTCCCCAACCCAGATAAACAAGTAACATACTTCTTTCAGTAGGTGGCATGATGCATGTTATGATCAAAAAAAGTCTATTCAGACTAGGACAGTTGTAGTTGTGTTATTAGAGCTAAAAGTCAGGGTCTCGGATCTCTCCCCTTTCACACTCTAATTGGAAGAAGAAGGAAAAAAAAAAAAAATTCAAAAAACCAACACACACACACAAAAAAAACCCTCTCTTCCATGTTTTGACATTGACCTTCAATGCAGTTGAACTATCAGTCAGGTGGACATTGCCCTCTCTGCCTTCTTCAGATACAAATATACCATCCTGACAAATACCCTGAGTGTCTGTAAGGGAGCACTGATTCAGCTACCCCCAAAAATCTACAGGTTCTCTTATGCTGCAAAAGAAGTTCTTGCTTGAAACCAGACTCATCAGTGAGGCTTTGAAACACAAATTTCACTGCTTTTGCATTCTGCAGTTTAATACTACATTTTAATAATTCTGTGGTGTGTGTATCCAGGTCCCATTATTTGATTTTGAAGTATTCTTCCTTGTCACTTTGTTTTCTTTTGCCCATGTAACTGATTGCAGCACTGCTCTGGGAGCCAGGTAATCACCCTTAGAATCTAAGTTTGGATTTCCAACACACCTCAGGAGCCTACTTCCTAACAGATTTTTTACCAGCTATTTGGCTCCTGTGTATCTTAACCTTAAAGTATTAGCAACAAATTCTTACTGAGTTTGGAAGAAAAGCAATAGATATGTAACTCTGAAAGCAATGGTAAGTAGTCACTTTGCAGATGACAGACATTCACGTGAAAATGCTTAAATACCAAAATCATTCAGAGAAAAAAGAAAGGGAGAGGGCGAGAGGGCAAGAAAGGGAGAGGGCGAGAGGGCAAGAAAGGGAGAGGGCGAGAGGGCAAGAAAAACCACTATACCATACCTGTGAACTGCTAAAAGTAATCAATACATGAATCCACAGTCCCATATTGTTACAAAAACACTGTCCAATTGAATTATCTAAATTGTGCTTTTGGGTTGTTTGATATTCAAAATTTGGCTGCTTTCTGGTTCAGACTGAGTGACTAAAACACATGAAGCTGGCAGAGACCAGCCTGTGGAAGAACAGGAAATATTTCTATTGAATTACAATTTATTCACTGACAAATCACATGCTATCAGTTCAACTCAGCACAAAAACAGTATCATGAAGAAAACAAAAACAGATGTTAGCTCTAGTGTCACATGCCACACACCAGGAGCCTTACTGTACATACAGTTTGGGTCTATATAACTACGGGGGTGAGTTTGAAGATGGTGTAAGCTCTGATGTATTGTTCAGCTCAGAGGCATTTGGAATCAATATAGGTTAGAAATGGATTTATCCATTTATTTAATTATGCAGTAATTGACTGCATAACTCTTGACTAAGAGCCTACACTTCCAGGGCACCTACCCTTGGACCTACAGCCTTACGGGCAGGACCTGAGGTTACATGACCTTTATCTGCTGAGCGTAGGCAGCCAAGTGCATGGAAATCTTAATCCCATGTACTAGGATGTTTGACTTAGCACTGCTTGAAATCATTTATACTATAACACCGAGGAGCACAATGGGTTACTTCTGCTCAGTTTAGTATCTAAAATATTCTAAGTCTGAAAAACTAAGGAGGAAGAAAAAGATTTTGAAATGGTTTTCCCATGATCCTCAGCTCAAAAGTATTCCTATGGGTGAAATTGGTTAAGGTTTTCTTCAACAGAACTGTCTTTGATTAAATCTTTTCTCTGTTCGCTCTGTTCCAGCAATGGCATCATTATGGTTCTGATAAGCCGATGTTAGACGGTATCTCACTTTACAATCCCATTTGAACTTGCAGTGATCATGGAAGAAAAAAAAATGTTCCCCCTTTACTGTTACACAAGATTGAGTTGTTATATAAAAGGCATCGAAGTCCAAAGAATCAAAATCCCATAGTGTGTTGAGAAAACGACTTATGCAACAGAATAAATGTTTGCTGAAACTTCAAAGAGGAGAGCTCTAAAACAGTGGTGTTAATGTTTCTTGCTAACTAAAAGCAATATTCTTTTCCCCATTTCCACAGAGGGACACACTAATATCGGTCGTACGGAAGAATATCATTCAGATGTTTCCATTCCAGATCATACAATCACAAATGTCAGAAGCAATGACATGCTATGGCCTTTATTTTTTTTTTTTTCCCTTCCTTAGGCCTGGATTCCTAGTGGATTATGCTTTACCAAATAATTTAGATATCAGAAATTACAGTATTTTTACCTCTCCTTTGAAAGACTACCTACTAATACCCTAACCAACAGGGCACTATTTTGGAAGCCCATTTTATTAACATAATGACTGTATAGTGACAGTTGGATGACGGAAGCTAAAAGCTGATGTGAACTCTATCCAGCTGAGCACCAAACAGTCTGCCTCTTACAACCTGCTTGATTTTTGTTTACTGTTGCTTTCTTCACATCAGTTATTATTTTTCACTTAGGAAATGCACCTCTCACACTTACTGTCTTCCCTTTTGTGCCTCTATGTGTGGCACTGTGCAGGCAGCCCCATTCTAAGAATTGGCAGGACTGACAAGCACTTATCTCAGCAGAACTCTCTCTCAAACCCCTTCTGAAACAATCTGGTAATCCTAATTTGTTTCTTTCTTAAGTTATTAATAACCTAATCATACAGCTCTGTTTTCTTCTCTACCAGCTAAATTGTAGAGGCAGCCATACTGCCAAGATGAGAGACCTGATGCCACTCGGTCATCTGCTAGAGGAGGTGAAGAAGGAGCAGAATCAAAGCCGATCACTTGGGCTTGTTCCAAAACCTTCACGCTTTAGAAATAAAAGTCTAAATTCTTGATTTGAGAGTTCTGCTATTATCACAACAGAAGCAGGTAATAAACTCAGCAAACTGTAGAGCCTACCTACTCTGGTCACAATCTGATATCCAAATACCCTACGGAAATATACATCCCTTCATTCACTCATACAGCACAGGGTACCTCAAGTATTTGTGAATGGTACATCCTCTCTAACAAATTCTACCTGTTTTACTCAAAATTGAACCATCTCGGTTAAAACAATGGACCAAACATAAGATTAAGTCCTACTGAGACCAAGTATGGACTAACTGGACTCTTAATTAGATAGTTTAAGTAGTGAGCCTTTCCCTTTCTTGATCTTTATTACTTAACAGTTTTTGTTTTCTCCTCTCTTACGATACTCCATCAACTGTGGATAAGAAGCATGCTCAAAACAGGGAGGTATCTGTGTTTTGGTTTGGTTTTGCATCTTGAAGTCAGTAACCTCAAGAGTCAAGCAATGGAACAGATGCCGCAGAAATGGAGCAAATGTATAATGTTTATAACCCATATCAATTAGCAATGGATAATCTAAAAATGTAAAAGTAAAGATTGGAGAGTTCTTTATTGCTATAGGCCTCTATTAATTATCATTGAGAAAACAGTTTAACAAACTTCAAAACAGCTTAGGAAGAGATTGGGGACAGTCCTACCTACCACAGAACTTAACAGAACAGAGGGGATCGTAAGAGCTGGTTGAATCACAACAGCACAGATGACAGGCTATCCAAGAAAAACAGGGATGATGAAACTGCTGAAGCAATTTAGTAGTACGCAACCAGCCACACTGAATGTAGCTTATAATACACACCTCTCCCTAAAAAGAAGAAGTTTTAACAGTCAAATACTAACTCTGCATTTCCTTAAAACATGAAAAGTTCCCATCATTTGGTATAATATTGGGTTTCCAATCTCAGAGGAAAGGAATAAATTCACTTTATCAGACCACATTCCACAGCACTTCAGTTTTCCTTGGATACTCTCAATCGAGCATTTGGAAAAAGACTGGACTTGATTTGAGGCAGTTGTACCAGAAGACAGATTCTCTTCCCCACGCCATTAGTCCAGTGTGATCTCTCTAAAATCACTTGAGGAGTTTCTGCAACATAGCACAAGAAATTGTTAGACCTCCTGAGTCTTGGAATAAATAACAGTCCGACTCATTTTTCTTTAAGATGGGTATGGGAGAGTACAAAATCATCTCCTTTTCCTGCTCCTTCCCACCATCCCCTAGAACACTGGCTCTTGATCAGCTTTGCTGCACTACACATCAGCCAACTCGCCTCTCAATTTGCCTAGCCTTAACAAAAAGGCCTACAAGCAAGTGAAAATTAAGTTCTAGCTATTCTTTTATCATTTGGAGTAACTTGCTACTCCAAAGCAAGCATATTTTAAGCATGCTGGTAGAATGGTATTGTAAGAAGCCTGAACGCCATGGCTTGCCCCATGGCTGATTAAGCTATCCACTTGTACTGCTGTCAGTCTAGGAACCTCCCACTAGAATCAAAAGGGAAAGAGTAAGAGATCGCCCATGGTTTAAAGGCATTTCATTAATGCATATCTTTGGTCATAAATTACTGTTTACCTGTCAGCTGGGTTCAGAACACCCACAAGGTGTTCTTTGAAGTTAACCTCTTGGATTTAAAGATTTTTAAACAGCTGTTGAAGGACTGTTTGATCTGAAAATCTGAATCTTTTGAAGCTGAGAGCTAATGGAAGATTATTTTTTTTTTCCCCAACAGTGATCAAGCAGTTAATGAGATAAAGTGACGGGAAGGCAGACTTAGTAGAATATGTGGGTGCATCTTGTGTTGTTTTTTTTTTGGTAAGGATTAACTGGAAATCCAGACGTAGCCAGGGCCACATAAGTCAAAATCATAACGTAGAAAAAAGTAACTTCAGTCAGACACAGCTCTTTACCAGAACTGGGACTGTGCTCTAAACTCCTGCACCAATACATAAAGAAGAGAAAATTAAGCTGTTAGGGATTTGGCCTGTGCTGGTTTTGCACGCTAAGATAGCTGGTCCCTGATACATGGCTAATAAACCAAGGAAAGGGCATCGCTAAACAAAATGAAGATCTGATGAAAGTGAACTATACACATGCTCTTAATGTATTTAAAACCCATAAGGCACAAAGTTCTTATAATACCCCAAACATTCCAGGGACTGCCTTGTGAACTCGAGGAGTGAACCTTCTGAACTTTCCTATTGCTATGTAGTGCTCACCAACAGTAAAGCTAATATTAGAGCATTGATGTTTTGAGAAACAGAAGCATCCTGCTCTTGTCAAACAAAATGCTCTGATGAGAAAGTCTCCTAGTACCACGTACCAGTGGCATAAATTAGCTGCTCTAATTCACATGGACTACAGCTCCAGAAAAAAACAAGACACGAGAAGAGGAGTCAGGCTTCAAGGACAGATTTTACACTATGGACAGCAAGTTAAAAAAAGTATTTTGAACACACCTCTTTAGAAAGGATCATATTCTACAAAGGATAGATAACAACATACATTTGTAGTGGAAAAAGAATTGCTTTCCTCTCAATTCTTGCTGCTTTTGTAGAAGCATAGTAAGACTAGTATGAACATAAAAAAAAAAATCAATTAGGCCAAAGATACAAACCACATTTATTTATGTCCTTCATTAGATTGAGCACAGCATTCCCCCTGAAATCAACTCCTGAAGAAGATGAATCATTCTGAACAGTTGGCGAGCAAATAAAATGTTAAAATGTAAAGAAAACAGCCCTATAAAAGAACTTGCAATCCGGCTTGACCGTTTTGTGCATTCTGCTTTAGCCTTCAAAAGTCAGAGTAAAATGGCAGAGGATTTCAGTCCTGCATGGTCTAAGGATGCAATGTACCAGTGACAGAAACAGCAAATAAAAGCCACAGAGAAAGAAAAAACCAAAAAAACAAACAACCCAAACAAAAACCCCAATCCAAACAAAAAACTCAAACCAAAGCCAGGATACTTTCATTTACTACCTTTAGCACATTCTGTTCTAGAACAGGAATGCCAAGGTCACTTGTAACAGAAGTGTTACATGATCTGAGCAAACTAGATTAACTGTAAATATCCACAGAAAACAGGGAAGCACTTCCAACACACCATTTAGAAAACATGTTACAAACTGTAGATACAATCACTGCTAAGTGAGAGAAAGTAGTGTGCACTGTCCTTCCACTACTGCCCACCAATAACCTTATAATTCCTGACTACATTTTATATGTTCTTAAACATCTTCTCTAATGAGATAGTTAATAATGCAAAGCGTCAGCCCAAGATGTGTTTCTACTCCTTAATATAATTGCACAATCTATGTAGTACATTTGTTGCTAATGTTTCCAGACAGAGAAAATAAAAATAACAAATAACGAAAATAGCAAACCCCCCAACTAGCCAAAGCTCATCTAATCCAGCACCTCATTTCTGATGGCAGATGTTCCAGGAAATACAAGGAAATTTCAAGGTGAATCCAGCATAACCCATAAGGAAAGATGCTTTTTTTTTTTTTCTCTACTTAAGTTAAATTCTAGTTTATGCTCAGTTTTCTCCAATGACCATTATTAGCTTGGAGAACTGAGGCGAGAGTAGTTGGGCCATCAAATATCATATTCATAATAATTTATTTCAGGGTTACAGTCTCCAATGCCTCACCTAAAGCACGAAGCAGCCAGTTTAGCATTCCTTGGGCAAGGGAGATATAAGACTATCCGAGATGCAATGGACAATGAAGACTGAGGGGTAGAAAACTTCAGGTTACCCAACCAACACTGAAAGTCAGCCACATTTGTGGCAGTGAAAGGAGTAAGAGCTAGGAAATACAATCACTTCTTTCCATTTTTCTGTTCAAGCTGTAGCAGCAAAACTAACTGTACTGTTTAGAAGTATTGCTCATACTGAAGGGAGATGTTCTCTCTCAACTCAAGCCACATGTGAGCAGAACACAGTCATACTGTAAATTAGCGAGTAAATTCTGTCCTTCTCTCTGCTTCAAGCCCCATTTAAGCCATCTTTTCTCTCCTTTTATTTTTGTCTTATATTATACTACATTATTAGCCCAAATCTTCAGCTCGAGAAAGGAATCTTTAGCTAGTCCTGTTCCTCAAGTGACCTGATGAGTAATGACAAACACTGCAGAAACAGCCTATAGAGATACAGTCTGAGGAAGGGATGCCTACTATTCAAAGATGCAGGCAGGAGTTGGGTCTTACCCAGTGCAACCTGGAGGGTAACACAGTGCAAAAGAAAAGAAAACACAGGAATTAAAAATTGACAGGAGGGACAAAGCTTTATAGCAGCAGATGCCAAGGACAGCTCAGCCTTGCCAGATAATAGATGCAACTGCAGATAGTTAAAAAATACATGGCCTTGCTCTAACACCCACTTCTGTTACATACCAATTGTAAGAAGATACTCAGCTCCATTCAGGTTAGGTCGAGGGGTTTTTTCAGCTGCTGAAACAAGCAAGACGTGACAAGGAGTTGCATGTTCATGAACAGCACAGTTGCAAGCATGTTGGAACAATTAGCTATCAAATGCTGCCAAACACTGGTTCTGCTTTACAACAATCTCAGATGCAGTATCGTTCCTCGTGTAATTTCATGATTTTCTGATCCCTAGGAAAAACCAAACAAACAAAACACAAACAAACAAATAAAACAAACAAACAAAAAAACCACCAAAATAAAGTTAAAAATCTCACAGAGCTACCAAAGAGAAACAATTGCAACACTGTGGTGTTGGCAGTAAAATGTCACCTGCCCAGTTCTAAAGCCTCCTGTGACCTCTATACGTTTATTACCAGGATTTCCCACTTAAAAATTTCTCCCACACTGCATACACATGGAGATCAATGTCCAGCTGATCTAAGTGGAGCAGAGAGCATGAAGTCAAGTTTGGAGATGTTTGATTAATTTCATCTGCAAGGCTGAGAGGGGATTTTAGCAATGCTTATAAATACCTATAGGGTGGGTGTCAGGAAGATGGGGCCAGGCTCATCTCAGCGGTGGCCAGTTGCAGGACTAGGGGCAGTGGCCATAAACTGGCAAACAGGGGGTTCAACCTCAACATGAGGAAATACTTCTTCTTTGTGAGGGTAACAGAGCCTGGAACAGGCTGCCCAGAGAGGTGGTGGATTCTCTGTCTAGGGAGACTTTCAAAAGCCACCTGGACTCTGGAGACTTTCCAAAGCCGCCATGCAATCTACTCTAGGCAATCCTGCTCTGGCAGTAGGGTGGGACTCAATAATCTTTAGAGGTCCCCTCCAACCCCTACCATTCTGTGATTCTGTCTTCCCAATTAAGAATTATATTTAAACTAACTGAAGAGCAAAAATACAATATACTCCAATCCACTGGATACATAATGGAGAACATATTGACATAAACAAATCTGTACCACGCTCCCCACGGTGAGGGCTATGATGCACATAATTTTAATAGGGTTATTTCTTTCATAAGTGGTTGTTTGTGCCACCACGTACTATGGCTGAATGAGCAAATTATGACTCCAACAAACGGCACCATCCACGTGATTAAAAAGTTTCTCTGATTTGAGAAGCGGTTACAGCACCGAGACCAATATTCTCACCTCTTTTCATGTTCAGTAATAGGTTGGCTTAAATAATATCATCAAAAGTATCACAAGGTATCATTCCACAACTAGAGAAGTCCAGACTGATTTTCACAGGCGATGCTAATAGCACTTTGCACACTGAAGCCACAAGCAATGCCCATTTCTAGGGGTCTGACCCCAATTGAATAAATACAATTTGATAGAATTATTTCCTCATCCTACAGTTCTTCACATACTCACTGCTTCTAAGCAATTTTTAAAAGTTATTGAACATCAGGAAAGCCAAGGTTGATTTGTAAAAGTGATCTCTGAATGGACCTAACTAAGTGAAGTGTATCATCGGAGTCTCTTCCCAAAAGCAGGTAAGGTTGCAGGTAAAGAAAAAGCAGTTAAAGTGTTGCACTCCTCAGCTCTGGAAAACTGGTCTATACACTTAATAGGAGTTTTAAATGGGATGAGGTAGAAGTCAGGAGTAATACTCGGATGGAATTTTGTTAATACAAGGAAGTTTACAGGTTTTTTTGTTTTGTTTATTAAGTACATGAGAGTACTCCTAACAATAAAGTCTTTGTCACTGATGACAGGTGTCCACCATTCAAAGCTGTATTTTCTGCTTCATTAATGCTAGAAGATGTGTCACATAAGGCCCTCCTGACCAAGTGCAAAGCTTTGGAAGTGACATATAATCCACAACTCTATGGATCTAGGGCAGATCAGGCTCACTTTATTGAACATATTAAGGAGAAAAGGGCTGGACAGATGCTTACGTGACTATATCAACCCAAAAAAAGGGCAGTAGTTGGAATCATCACAGGGACAGCTATCTAGAGTGGCTTATGTTATCAGGGTCTTTACCATAATTGAAGAGTTAAAAAAATATCACTAGCACACATAGGTCTGTATCACAATTGTTGGGTATTTTTAATAAGTTCTGTGGTACAGACAGAACAATAAATAGAGTGGTGCTCTATGTAAAACTGATCTGCCATTTCACCTGCTAATGGAACAGCAAGGAAGCATCAAAGCCTCAGCCACAACATGAAAACGTTCATCTCTTGCAGAATTCATTGATACCAGCCCAAACCCAAAGTGATTCAGCACTAGCTTAGGATACCCACGCTGCTGAAAAGTACTTAGCGCCGAGTTTTGCCTAGTTTAAACCACTTCTCTGAACAATTTTACCCTTCCTTTTTAGGGTAACATATACTACTGTGCAGAAAACCCGTTTGAGGTCTATACACTGCTTAAGCCCTGCCCAAGTCTACAGATATTTAGTGGTTGAAGTTGATACATAGATAGAGCTTCTATGTCAAGCAAGTTCACAGTCCCTGAATTCCAGTTTATTGTAAAATATTTTTTTTCTTACTATGACCTACCTTGGTTGTCATTTCCTCTTAATAAGATTACCTGGAGAAGCCTTTTACATAGTTACCTGTAAACTAAATAGGCCAGGAAGGAATATTTACTTCTCTTAGAGAAGCTAGCTTTGAGAAATTCAACTGGAACTAACTACAATTATAGAAGCCAATATTAGAAAGAATTTTTCTCATGCAAAAAAGGTCTCATCTTCCTTGACATGAAAGGACTACATCTCCAGCACAGCTTTCCCAGAAACAACAAAATTAGAAAATAAAAATAAATTAAAAAAAAAAAATTAAATCCACAAAACAGTGAAATAAGAGAATCTACACCACTGCTCCAATGTCAGAAGGCAGAGCACAGCGGTTATGAAACAGCTCATAAACTAAGAAAGATGTCCTGACCTAAGTCCTCATGAAGGTTAAATACAGCATGATGCTCTCCTATGTCTCCCAATTCAAGAATGAGACACTAACTATGTGTTTTGAGGACATACATGCTTAGACTTCAAGTCAACACAGTTTGCAAATACTAGCCACAAAAACTGATTTCAATACAAAATATCTGAGAACAACAAGCTGGAAAAATTAGTTTAGCTCAGTGTGGATATGTCAGCATGAAAAACTCTATCTTGCAGCCACATCTTCCTGCAAATTCTTCTCAGATACGTCACAAGATCAGTTTTCAAGATTCTTACTTAGAAACAACTCTCTCTAGCTGTCTCCTAATGTGTGCATCACAAGTCATTCTAGAGACTCCTAAACCGAAAAGGGGAGAGAAAAAAAAAAAAAAAAAGGCAGAAGGGGGAAAAAAAAAAAAAGCAAGCAGATTTTTAAGACGTCTTTTCTACCTTTTTCAAATTACTTCACCAAGCCACCAACTACACCCTGAATTTAAACCTGTTTCCTTCAAGTTCCTAGTAAAAACTGGTGCAAGTTGGCCAGACTGGTCTGCTTTAAGTGCCTGCAAGATCTGGTATGGCACCGAACTTTGGCAACTCAGTTGAACTCATGCGAGTTGTCAGTGAGAAAGGAAGCAGTAGGATGAAACATTCATGAATATGCATGCAGACTAAAGCTGAATTTTCATTTGGCTGCATTCATAACCCATTTATGTTCATTTCTGTGGATGATCAGATGCTAGAGATTTATTCATGAAAATTGAACTGAGCACTCAGTTACCAAAAGGGAATTCTGAGCAGCATTTTCAATGGCAAGGTCTGCCAGCGCTGGTGAGCCACACAAGTCACCTAATCAGACAAGGGAAATAAGGGGAAAAAAAAAGAAAAAAAAAAAAAAGCAATATATGTAAATCTAGCACAAATTACAAATATTCACAGGGAGGTGTTCACAGATGAGCTGCTAATCAGCACCAATTCATTGAGGAGTGGAAGTTCAGTGGTCTAGATTCTGCCCTGTATCTATCTGCAGGCAATGTAAAGTGGCAACAACCATTTCTGTAACAAAGCATTTGGAGAGCTACACAAGGCATGAGCAAGGAGAGCGATCTGTCAGTAATAAACCAAAAAGTGTACAACTGTCTGCTGTCCTTTCACAAATGAAAGGGGGAAAAAAAAAAAGAAAAAGAGAGAGAGAGAGAAAATAACTGGTTATTTGTTACGACAATTTGCACAACCCTACATGACCACCTAGACAAGCACTCAAATCAAGTCCCCTGTGATTTCAGGTTTACTGAAAATCTGCACATTGCTAAGGCACAGCTTAACTGTCCTAAACGAGGAGATGGTCTCATCTGTTCTCTCCCTGCACGCTGGTCAGTTCTCTAAAGCTATATAGTACATCAGATTTCAGGACAGCAAATGGCAACTTGGCCGAATCAGAAGCCATCGGGAGCTGCATCGCACCACCTTCTTCTTCAGTTACATAAAAATCCAAGGACTGTGTTACAGGAGATTTAAGTTAGAGCAGCACAGAGCCTTAACTGTAAGGCTCTTACATTTCGGACTTTCAAATTCTTAAATTTGCCCTTTACTTAAAAAAGTCAATGATTTCACCAAGAAAGTTTGATTAGTTTCTTTTACTTTCTGTAATGAAGTGCCATCCTTTTTACACTTGAAAGGATCTTTGTAATAATGCAACATTGATCTTTTGAATACAGATGAGCTAACCTAGATAATAGGGTTTGGTACCCGAAGAAATGGCTTCTGAGCACATATATCTAAGGCTCCAGTGCCATCAAGAGGATTTAGAAGGTAAGGCACCGAATCACAAGCAAACGTTGAGATTTGGCATTGCAACAATACTCTTGCATTTCCATTGTATTTGTAGGTGATCTTTCAACGCATAGAAAAAAATCCATGACACAGCTGAGAACGTAATAAACACAGACACAAGCAAGTGATGATGCAGAATCGGCCACAAAGAGGTATTGCAAAGACAGAAGTAGCCAACGGCAGCTTGCATGGGTAAGAATTCTGGAGCTTTGCTTCTTTTTGGTAGTGCTCACCTCAGTGTGATGCCTACTTTATTAATTGTAAGAACATCCTCTGAAAAGAGGCAATAGTTTGAGAAAAATGTTAAAAGCATTTTCCTAGATAGAAAGGGAAATGAGGAATTTTTACTTCCTATTATCTGTTTCTATATTTAAAAATATAATTTCTGTGATGTACCAATTTCACAACAGAAACTGTGCCAACAAAGGCGCCCAGTACAAAACTGACAAGTTACCTGTTCTCCTAAAGAATAACCATTAATTACCCTTTCCTTAGAGTGCCTAAATACAAATCTATCATCTTCAGCAGACCATGGAATCGCATATCAAAATACTTTACTTAGGTCTTCTACAAGCTTGTTGCATTCACTTTCTAGCCACTGTAACAAATCCGCACCTTTATTCCTTCATCACCTCCTTCCTTCTGTTCATTTACTTGAACAACCACCGTGTGACAGCAGCAGTTTCTTGCTATGTGCTTATAACATGCTTGTATTGCTAGGCTTTTTTCATAATCTATAATAATTTCATTTAACTCTGCCCCTTGCAAATACAGATTGTGTCTATTCTAAGGAAAGCCATGCTGCAAACAGTCTTGAAAGCAATTCAATATGGATTCCATGTCATCCATGACCTGTATCATAGAAAAAAAAGGGTTTAGCACAAAACCTTCCATATTAAGGGGAGGATGGGGGGCGGGGGGGGGGGGGGGGGGGGAAAAAAAAAAAAGTATCTCTGCAAGACGGCCTTTTGTTTAAATAAAAAAACGGAAAAACCATCCCCCTCCCCCTCCAAAAGAAAAACAAACCTTCTT
>JANHGN010006053.1:0-30745 GCA_024605025.1 Megaceryle maxima
AAAAGAACAACAGGACAACAGATTTAGTCCACTGGGCAAAATACAAAATGCTGTAAATGATCTGTTCCTGTTTCCTGGCTTATAATTTCCTCTCTTTTGCTGCTTTTCTTTTTCTCATTCATCTACCTGGGGTAAGTGAACGAAAGCATTAATAAGCTATTTATATTATAGCATTTTGTGTATGTATTTTAGAGCTAGCCCTTGAATCCTAAGAAGGATAGTGAATAAGCTATTGCAGTACATTTTTTATTTTTGTACATGTTCATAGAATCCACATAAAAAATACTTAAGGGTTTACAGTGCTTCTGATACTGTACAGAAGCTGTCAATCACATGCATCACCAGAATAAGCTGTCTTCTCAGAGTAGCTTATTTTGCTGGCATATCTTCTGAGAACTCAATTTTTCACAGCCATATGACTCAAAGGCAGTTGTTTACATCATGGCTTAGGTGGCCTTTAGGTACAAAGGCTGTTTGCATGGGAGTGGCAGAAAAGAGTCAGCGGAAAAGAATCTACTCTCTCACTAAAATATATTCAGTGCTTTTTCTTTTCAAATTTGGAAGCAAGCCTTTATCCAGACAACAAGAAGTTGCACATAATACTCAATATTCTCTAAAATGAGCAACCTGATCAGGCTTTGTAACTAGACTTACGCCATGAAATTATTCTACTGTGTGTATTTTTGTACCACTTGATGACAGATACACTTCTTTTTGAATAAGCTTATTTAATTTGTTCCCTAGGGGGAGAAAATGGTGTTCTTTCAGTCATTAGTGTTTTTGTCAGAAGTGACCTGTGCTACCTTTCTTGATCAATGTTTTCTCTAACCTTAATAATGACATTTGTAATAAAAAGAGCACGTGTGCCACATGTGTGGTGCAGCCAGAGTGGAGACAAGATGTGCCAGCCTCACTTCCTTCAGGTTTGGGTTAGAGCTGGCACTCTGCTGTGAGTGTGTGTGAGCAGAGGGACTGAAGGCTTTCCTGACACTCTGCTTTCCTTTGCCTGTCCCTGCTGCCTCAGAGCAGTGCTGGCTTCCTTTTGCAGAGATCCAGTGAGTGAGGAGGGACCAATTGTACATGATGGTAGTCAGGGGCATCCTGTTAACACTACACATCTCCAAGGGCAGCTGGTAACTACTCTCAAGCATCATGCACATTATAAAGTTCTTAGTGGCTTGATAAACTGGTAGCAGCAGAATCTACAAAAAGCGATCGCAACAGTTTCTTCCCTAGATCAGTAGAAATAGCCTGTGGCTTGGTGACAACATATTTGTCTGGTTTGGTTTTACTTATTGGGAATTAGTTTATTGTATTTGGTGTGGCAGAGTGACAGGATTAATCCAAAACAGAAGACTTTTTAATTCTGTGTTGGTGGCAAAGAATAAAATAAAGTAGCCATGTATATTTTGCTTTGAAGTTAGCAAAGTGCTTCCATTGCATAGGTGGCAGATAAGTAGAGAGAGATCTGTTTACATGCCTTTGAAGATCCATTATAACCTCCCAGGTTCTGATTTTTAAAAATCATGAGCCTAATCAAAATGATGGTTTTTACACTAATGGCCTTTCCTGTCTATTTCTGCTTTGATTGAGAAGGAAATAAAACATTTTCAGAAAAGATAGAGTTGGTGTGAAGCAAACACTGGTAAAGTGATCCCCTTTCTGAAGAATAGTTAAGTACTAATTGGAGATAGTGGCACAAATGTAAAATTCTACAATTAATATGAAATTTAAAATGTATATATATTCTAAAGCTTGCATCTGTAACTTGTTTCCAACATTTTAAGCTAATGCAGTCCATATTATATTCCTCTTTTTTTTTTTAGTGAGGTTTTTAAGACGTACAACGTTGCCATGGACTATATTACGGTGGCACTCATAATCTGGAACTTTGGTGTTGTGGGAATGATTTGCATTCATTGGAAGGGTCCACTTCGGCTCCAGCAAGCATATCTCATTATGATAAGTGCTCTCATGGCCTTGGTGTTCATTAAGTACCTTCCTGAATGGACTGCATGGCTTATCCTGGCTGTCATTTCAGTCTATGGTAAGGTCTGGGGCAAGGCATGATAACAGGCATTATGGTGAAAATTTCTTCTAGTCCCTGACTTTTCTTTTTGTCTGACTAGACCTTAAAAAACAGCAAAAGTTTGTGTGGGGTAGGTGTCATCCAAAGTAGTGGATAAGGTGATTACAGACTTTAGAAATAAGATTGTGATCTAAACTGAGATCAGTCCCTTTCAGCTAAGGGTGTTGTGTGATTCTCTGATGCCATCTCATGTTTTCTGGAGTTTCTAGATTCTTTGGGGAGGAGAATTGAAGTAATTCAAGAGAGGAGGAGATGAGAGACCTATGTTGCCATTTTGATCTCTTCTATGAATGTGGAAAGATTCTGCCTTCTCATTTTCCCTAAGAATCCTTGCAAACTACTGTACATTCAGAATTTAGGAGCTTGTTGTTTGGGTACAGTCCCATACAGGTATAGATAGATCTGCCCAACCTATGAATTGCTCAAATTTGTGGACATTGAAACAACACCTGATCCACATCTAATAATAGAATGGGAAGGAAGCAAGGAAGGACTAAAGGCAGTTTTCATTGCTGAAAGTAATTACACATTTAGAAGGATGTAGTTGTGAGATTTGTTTCCTTGATTATTAAAAAAAAACAAAACAAAACAAAAAACTCATTTGAATTATCACATATTACACTTTTTAGAATGATAACTGATACCTAGGTGTAGTTTTTTCATAAAGCTTTAGAAGGCACCGGATACTTCTGGTAAGAAGATCGCTCTATATCCCAAATACTGATTTAGTTCCCAGGCAAGACTAAAATTCAGTTGCTTAGACATAATTAAAACACTGCATCTAAGTGTATCCATGAAAATGTGCTCATCATGAACTTTTTTGGAAGCATGTGTGATGAATATGCACTCTGCAAGTCGTTGATAATGGTAGAAACTGAGAATCTGTCCAGTTGTAAAAGTGCAGGGGTTAGTAAGTTTTGATTGGTTCTGGTAGGTCAGTGCACTCCATGGGTGTCCTCTTCCTTCAAATGGAGGAAGAATGTCACTGGTGTGTATGCTTATGGATCATAAGGCATACTAAGAAAACCTTCCCATCTCTCCTCCCTATTTCCGCCCTTCATATGACTGGAACAAATCTGAGTATTCCGAGCATACAGCCTTCATTCAGTGATTACAAAATAAGATTGCTCTTCAGATCATACTCCAAGACCATAACATGGTTGTTTTGGGTAAAGGGGAGGTGAATTTCAAAGCCTGTGACCCCACACTAAGAATTCTTTACTCGAGCAGGACCAGCAGTGATGAGGACAGGTCGCTCAGGTGCAGGAGTCCTGCTCTGTGCAACATACAGCTCCTGACAAGTCAACTGTTCCTTTTGGTGTCAGATTTTGGTTCAAATTAATTTAAAGACATATAGTGAGTGCACAGCTGCAAAAGGTAGTAGCAAGGTTAATACGTAAATGTTACAGCTCCCTGTCCAAATACGCAAGACAAGGGAAGAGGAGCTGAGGTGGTTAGTGGAATTGCAAATTTCATTAACCAACCACCAACATTCAGGTGAGAAAGTAAATGGAGCATCTGGTTTTCTTAATGCTGTGCTTTGATCTGCATGAGTAACTTGTGGAGTCAACCTGTTTTGGAAGTGATTGCTTTTTGGTCAGTTTTTACTCGCCCAGTTTCATATGCTGTCCCATGAACAAGAATTGAGGAAAGCAACAAAAAGCTTCTGTTCTTTTCTTATGCTAAACAGGCTTTGAATGCCTCTCAAATCCATGGAAACACAGCATTTTTCCACAATACTTAATAAAACAGATTTTTTTTTTCCCTCTTCACATGCACATTCACTTTTTTTTTTGCAAGTGGGAATAAATTGGCAATCACGCCTACTTTGTAGAAGTTATGTAAGCCTTACCTGTTGTCTAAATTTGTTTTAGCATTAAACTGTTAAAGCTTTGATGATAGAAAGTAAGCTTGAGTATTTTTAAGATGTTAGTCAAACTTTCATGAATTATTTGCTTTCAACTTGCAAGTCAACACAGAAACACAGATAAAGTGAGGAACATCACATGTTTGTTATATATCCATATTTACAATGTACATATTATAGTAATATGTAAAATAGGTTGTATAATTGAAAATATTCAAAGCTGTTCCTCCAGGATACTGACACAGTTGTGACCCATGGCTCTCTCAGAAGCCTGTGTTCAGGGTAGCATTTGATCTTATTCCAGTCTCTGCAAGTGTTACAGAAAAACCTTCTTTTATGTGTCCAGTGTTGTAAGATCTGTTCACTCTTCTGTTCAGATTTGGTTGCTGTCCTGTGTCCTAAAGGTCCTCTTCGTATGCTAGTTGAAACAGCTCAAGAAAGGAATGAAACTCTCTTCCCAGCACTTATTTACTCCTGTAAGTATGTTTTGTTAAAAAAAGCCACCCACTCAGCTGATGTGATTTTTTTCTCATTTTTCTGTGTTTTAATATGGTGCTTGTCAGCTGGAATTCTTAGTCTGTTCACTTGTGTCTCAGTTTTCTTTTCACTATTGACTTAAAGTGTGGAATATCTTCTGGTTAAGATCTTTCAAGATAAAAACCAGCATGTTTGGTTAGAGAATACGAACAGAAGAAAATGGTAATATACCTTGTTTGGGCCAAAGAAGGATGTCATTAAGCTGTGAATTAATCCTACTCAGAGGGAATACTTGCTTTCAGAAAATACTTATCAGCTCTTGGTGCTTAAATAACCTCTGTGTTACTGTAAGGACAGGGAGAAATTGCCAGAAAGAGACTCATTTACAGAACTGTTTTCTCCAGGACTTGTCTTTTTTGATACATCATTTTTCCCTGCAGTTGCAAAACTAACCAACTGAATGCTAATTGCTGTTAGGACCTGTGTATCCATTAGTACATAATTCCACTGTTCCTGAAGTTCCGTGTTGCTAGTAGTAATCATATGGATAAACAGTGAAACAGGTTTGATTTAAGTGATTATGCTATTGGTGCTCCAAAAGGCCTGTATTTGGAAGCAGGAAGTGTGCTGTGGTCCGACCGGCTGCTTCAGGGATGAGTTTACAGAAGAGAAAGGGGATTGGTTTCTTCATCTGTCACTCTTGCTGTGTTTGAGTGATACCACTCATAGCTGTTCTGTGGGAGGAGGAGAAATTAACACTGAGGAACCACAAACTTAGATGATGTATTTGAATTCAAGTGCGACAACATTTCATTACCTCCAGACTGGAAAATTCTTTGTGATGGTGGGGACAAAGCACAGTTAACTTTGATGCAGATACTGCCTCTGAATTGAGGTACCTCATTACCAGTCTTAATAGACCTTTCTACTTGCAGCTGAAAGAACTGATTAATGGAAAAAAGTAAAGACATCGTTGATCCAGATTTTCAAAGTTGGCCTTATATATAGAAGTAAAATCATGAACATGTGTTGTGGCTGGTACTGGCTGTGTCCCAGATATTACTGTGCTTTAATGAGAGTAAAATTGACTGTTGCAAAAGATAGTTGCATCTAAAATAAAATAAAAAGAATGGATTAATGCAAGTATCTCCATTCTGCCCTTGTAAGACCACATCTGGAGTATTGTGTCCAGTTCTAGTCTCCCCAGTTCAAAAGAGACACAGAAATACTAGAGGGAGTCCAACAGAGAGCTATGAAGATGACTGAGGGACTGGAACATTTCTCTTAGGAGGAAAGGCTGAGACACCTAGGGCTGTTCAGCCTGGAGAAGCCTGAGAAGGGATCTTATTAATGTCTACAAATATTTGAAGGGTGGGTGTCAAGTAGAAGGAGCCAGTCTCTTTTCAGTGGTGTCCTGTGATAGGACAAGAGGTAATGGCCCCAAACTGGAACACAGGAAATTCCACCTCAATGTGAAGAAAAACTTTACTGTGAGGCTGACAGAGCACTGGAACAGGCTGCCCAGAGAGGTTGTGGAGTCTCCTTCTCTGGAGACATTCAAAATCCTCCTGGCTACGTTCCTGTGTGACCTGCCCTAGGGGATCCTGCTCTGGCAGGGGAGTTGGACTTGAAGATCTCCAGAGGTCCCTTCCAACCTCTACCATTCTATGAATCTATAATCTCTGAGTTGCATATATCTGACGATTAGCTATGCTGGTGGCTTTGAATTTTTTTTTTTTTTTTTTTTAATAGCAACAATGATATGGCTAGTGAACATGGCTGAGGAAGATCCAGAAGCCCAACGGAAAGCTTCCAAAAACTCCACTTATAAACAAGGTGAGGGGTTTTTTTTTTTTGAGAAACCTTGATAATTGTAATTTTAGTGGAATACGTGTTTATGGATACTTTGCTTTTAGCTTTTTAAGTCCTGGTTGTTGTAGAAGAGTGAAAGCAGGGAGGACTTATTAGGAATGATCCATCTGTCAAGACTTCAAAAATTGCTTACTTGTTGTTGATGTTCTTACATTCATTTTTGGGGGGTCCAGGATCTTGGTTGTGAAATGACAATAGACAGCTATGGACTGAGCACAGTTGCTTGTCAAATTGGGATGATACAGTACAATGCTAACATGTTTATACTTGTATTAAACAGAAATGTGACTAGCCCTCCTGACTATGCAGCTATTGTTTAAAACATGGGGGTTGTTTGTTTACATGTATTGGAGCAGAGTTTCTGAATTTACCACACTTGAAGAGTATGAAGATGTATATAATTTTCAATAAATTTTTCTATTTTACTGAAAAATTGTCAATGTTGGCTAAAGAAGTTAATGAAATATTAGATGAGAGTTTATCCTTAAACTGCGATCTTTAAATTAGGTCACCACAGAACTTCTGCTCTGTTACATTGAAGCGCTCGATACTAGGGCTTGAGTGCAACGTGTAGATGCTGTGACTGCAGAGTACATGTTGACTCCTGATTTTTTTAAATAAGTGTTAAAATCCTAAGTGAAAATGTCTTGTAGTGGCGTGTGCCCGTGTTAGATATCGCTAAATCTTATGAAATGCCTCTTTTTTCCTCATTCTTCTATGATCTCATGTGCGGAGAGATTGTCATGTTTTAGAGGGCACACTTTTGAAGATCTTAAATGCCTTTCTTCCTTTGAGCCCCGGCAAATCAGACTCAGAATGAAGATGCTGAAGCAGATGATGGTGGCTTCAGTCAGGAATGGCAGCAGCAAAGGGATAATAGAATAGGACCCATCGAATCAACACCTGAATCGCGTGCTGCTGTTCAGGCTCTACCCAGCAACTCTCAAACAAGTGAAGACCCTGAAGAACGTGAGTATGGAGCACTGTGTATGACTTAATACATCTGAAGTTACTTAATCTTAGTCTTGGTCATCCTGACTGCACAGATATAGTAGTACATTGTGAGCTAATAGTGTGCTGAAGAGCTGCTCTTGCTCATGATCAATACTGACATACCTCATAGAAACGGGTGGAATTGCTTTTTGGTAGCTTTTGGTTTTGATGCAGGAGTGAATGATATTGGCCAAACTGATCTTTGGTTTCATACACAGACTCAAAACTTTAATAGCACAATCTGCTTTCAGACCATTATACAGTCAGTTGCATTAGCTTCTGTCTTTGTCCCATAGTGTTCTGCTGCATATCACCTCTTTTGGATTTTAGGCCCTGTAACTTCAGTCATTAATGGTTTTTTTGCCTCAAGATTAAACTACTGCAATCCACTCTGTAGAAAGCAATGTTTAAAGCCTAACTGGAGATTGGAATGAATGCAGAATACCACAGGCTTGCTTATTCTTCTCCTGAATGTTGCTGAAGTGCAGTATCTTTGGAGAGCATATGACATAAATAGTCAGATATCTGTTTTAACAGACTTAGGATTTCCAGGTAGAGTTTAAGTTGCTGTTAGATTTGCAAAGCTCTAAATAAATTAGGGTCTGCCTGTCTAACTGCTCTCCCCATGTGATGCTGCCATATTTAGCAGGTGCAGCTGCTTCCTCTGATTCTCAGATGTTCTGTTTAAAAATACAGAGACTTCTACTTTAAGAATAATTTTAGAATTTACTTTGTCCCCAGAATTCCAAATGTAAAATTCCATTTTCATTTCTAGGGCTTACAAAAATAACATTAAGACACAAAAATTTTAGGAATTGGGCTATTTTAGTTAGTTAATGGGTCAACTAAAACTCTAGTCTGGCCATAATAATAATTTTCTCCTTCCTGTGTTCTTACAACAAGTAATAATGATAGATGATGTGCAGTGATCCAGTCAAACTTGTCAACCAGCATTAGTTTACGAGAAGTTTTGGAGCAGCTTATTTGAAATTTGAAGAGTTGGCTTGTGTGGAAGGACTTATCTACAGTTGCCTTTGCTTATCGTTCTGTCACACTGAAAGCAAGCAGCCAAATTTTGTTTCAGCAGTTAAACGGTGTTTTAGTGCTTAAGAGCTTTTCATGAATGCACTGTTCTAAACCATATATTGGAAGCTGCCTTTTTTTTCCTTTTTTGTTTTCCTCCTCTTTTTTTCTTTTCTGACTTTTTTCTTTTTTTTTTTTTTTTTCCCCCCCCTTTCTTTTCATCCCCACTGATGAACCATACACCTCTGTTTTGATGCTCTGAGTTCCTCTTGGAACTCTAAAGTGAGTTTTGGGCTGGACTGTAATCAGATGACAAAGTAAATGACAGGCCAAATGAAAACAGCTGGTGACCTGATGTTGGCCTCTCTGACTTAATATCTTGGACTGGCGTCGCTTGGAAGTGAACTGGCGTTCAGGAAATCTTCATTATTTTGTTTGCAGAAATAATTGAGTATTGTGCTCCTAGAGTTGTTACTAAGGTAGTAATTACTGTTTAAAAGAATGAGACATTAACTCATGAGTTTTCCTAAGCCTCACAGCCTCTGGGATATGACTAATTACACAGGTGCATTTTAGAACTACTTAGTAAGAGTTCTGTAGAAAAAAAATTAAGGGCAGTAGAATATTTTGCTGCATATAAGTTTCTAACTGGCAAATAAAATATCTGCAAGGGACTTAGGTGTTTTCCCTCAGCCAGCTTACAGGAATTGTACTTCATTATTCTGTTGAATGTGACATGACAACCAAAAGTGAACAGACTCTCAACAAATGTAATTGCAAATATCTGAGTTTGCATATATCACATGTATATATGCAAGAGACTGGGAGTATAGAAGAATTCTAGTTGTAGGTTGAATTAATTGAATGGTGTGATGTTCCTAAGCCATCTTGTTTCATGAGTTTTTCACTTGATTGAGAAGTGGTACTAGTTTTGAAAATAAGATGTTCTTATTAACAAATCTTACTGATACTTAATGTAAATCTGGTTTATTCTCTGACAATTACTGCTATGTAATGTTAATAGACTGTGTGATACTTAATGCTGCTCTATGTTCACTTTTGCAGGAGGAGTAAAACTAGGTTTAGGAGACTTCATTTTCTACAGTGTCCTTGTTGGCAAAGCCTCTGCAACAGCAAGTGGGGATTGGAATACAACTTTAGCATGCTTTGTAGCCATATTAATTGTGAGTATAATGTAATATTGTAAAAGGGATAGTTTCTGTTGTTCATCGGGGGCAAAGTCATAACTGCTACATTTTTTTCTTTGAAATTTATTTATTTGGTGGCTAGACTGAAAACTGGTGATAGCTTTAACTGTGGTCTTCATTTGCTGTACATCTGTCACTCAAGCCTTAAGTTTTAGGAAGACAAATTTTGCATTTCTGTGGGTTTTAATGCTTATATATATATATCATATTTTGCTTGTCAGAGTTTCCTAATTTCTCTGTATGTTTTTTTGTTGTTTGTTTGTTTGTTTTTTTTTTAATTCTCCTCAGGGTCTGTGCCTTACACTTCTGCTTCTTGCCATCTTTAAGAAGGCCTTACCAGCTCTTCCAATCTCTATAACCTTTGGGCTAGTTTTTTACTTTGCTACAGATAACTTGGTGCAGCCCTTTATGGACCAGCTAGCATTCCATCAGTTTTATATCTAGCACACTTGATGCTAGTATTCTGTGGATATTTGTAGCAAATCTGGGAGGAGGAAAATGTTTTTCCCTCTGTTCTCAAGTGAGACTGAAGTTCAATACTCAAGATTCCAAGCCTGAATCATTACAACTTCCTCCAATAGTGTTTTGTTTGATTTTTTTCTTTTTTTTTTTATTTTTTTTTTATTTTTTTTTTTTTTTCCTTCTTCCTTCCCTGAGACAACTGCTGCACTGGGCACCATATGAATTTTCCTGTATGAAAGTGGCTTCTTCCCAATGGCCAGTCTAAGCTGGTTGCTCTTGTATCAGAGGTAATCTGATGCACATCTCTGGTAAGGACCACCTTTGTGAAAATTGCTGATGCTTCCACCAGCAGTGTGATCTCTTGCCACAGCTTGATTATTTTCACAGCATTAAGGGTGCTCAGGACTTCTCTGATGTTAACAGAGGAAGCTGACAAATCAGATGGAACTTGTCCCTTTAACCTCTTGGAAAGAGAGAGAGAGAGAGAGAGTGCACCCAGTTCGGACTCTTCAGCAGTGATTTTTTGACAGTGGAGTTCTGACTCTGCTTTATGAATAAAGGACTTTGTAGCAATTTGACAAAGGCAGAAAATACTGTCACTCTTAAGAGTGCTCCACCACTTCATAGCCTCTGTGCCTGAGCGTGCTTGGATTAGTAAATTTAAAAGCTTTGTTTTTTCACACTGGAAGTAGAGCCTCTTCTCGGTTTTCATACTTTGTATCCTCAAGCATGGAGTGCACCTTCCATACACCTGCTCCAGTTTATGTAGCTACTTAGACTTGGACTTAATTATTTGGCATTAGTGGACCATAAGGTCCTAAATTGGATCTTAGCCTCTAAAAGGTTAATAAACTATATTAAAAAGCAATTTGGGGACTTAACTGTTTGTGATTTTGCAAATTATTTTGCTAGAACACCATTTCAAACCTTGTGTTTGAGAACAGTCCCTAACAGCATGGACTGCATTGTTGGAATATGTTCCTTCTATTGAAATTCTCATTAAATAGACATCTGCAACACCCCCAGGTGGAGTTGAACTTAGCAGATCTAGAGGCCAGAGTGCTATTAGAAGCATTTCTAACGCATCACTGAAATTTTTCCCCTTCAAAAATGTGGTTTACAGTTCTCTTGACCTGAAGTATTGGTCACTTGACCATCTAACGCCTCACGTTGAGCAGGGATTTTTTTTTTCCATGCAGTATCTTTATTAGTGAGGATACTTAAGTTAGGTGAGATGTTACTTCGTGTTACCAAGGAGCAAAACTTGTGGCCCTCTTCACTTTATTTACCTCTCCTGTGAGGAACTGAAGACTTGAGAAATGAAAGACAGCTCAAAATCACTGAAAAGAAGATGCAAAATTCTGAACATCTTACAAGAAAAAGAACTGATTCAAATGTTAAAACTGCTAAACTCTCTTCATTTGAAAGAACTCATTTATGAATAATTGCTTGGAATTGAGACTTGTGTGAGATGAAGTTGGTTTTGCCATTGACTCTTACTCTGTACAAGTAATTTTTTTCTGAGGGAAGCATGGGGAGTGCTTCATCGACGGGCATTCCATTTTATTTGCATCTTGATACTGGAGTCCTTGCCAAGCAGAACAACTGTCAAAATCCTGACACAAACTCCTTTTACCTTTTTTTTTTTTCTTTTTTTTTTTTTTAAAGCTTCGTTTCAGTGCCTATAGATTCAAGGGACTGAGACATCACAGATGCTAACCAACCATTGCCCAAATAAGGGAAGAAAGGCTGTGATGTATAAATCTGCTTTAAAACCAAGAAAGGCTTACTTTGATTGACCTTGGAAACATCTGTCTCGTTTCCAGTACAACTTGCTAACTGTAGTGTTAGCATTTACATTTTCATAAAATATATTGTCTCCTCTAAAGTACTTTTATTCATCTCATTTGTGTGTCAATTTGTCGTGGATAGCATTAATAAACTAGCCACGGCAAAACTGCTTACACTGACTTTTCAAGTCAAACTTGCTTGTGTTTTCTAGCTTAAATCACTGTTCCATATTTTGCTGCAATGAAGCCTGACTTAAACAGGTTGGTTGTTTTGGGTTTTTTCTCTTGATTTTTTTTTTTTTACAAGATTTTGAGCTTTGAGTTGGTTTTTTATACTATTGTAACTTGTCTCTTGAATGTTACATCTAAGAAAATTCTCTTGTGTGTTTTATTTGGCATCCTAACTATTGTTTCGTTGTATAGAACAGGTTTGATAAGAGTTGGCATCACCAGCATCTGTTTGCATCTCTGATCCAACTCTCAGTTAAGAGTTGTTATTTAAATACAGCAGTCATCTTTATTGTTTGGCTTTTGGCTCATGTACCCATGAGAGCCCTAGCTCCATGAAGAGTTGCAAAAACCTTTCCACATACTTGAATGGGTGTTAGATACGCAACCCAAGGAAGAGCTCAGAATCTTCAAACACTAAATTGCCGGTCTTCCACTCTCCAGAGCTGCTGCTTCTATCCGAAGTTTCAATTTCTGAGCTAGTGTGGAATTACAATGGGAGAGACTATAAAATTTACATTCACAGAAACTGTTCAAGTTTACGTATTTGAATCTCAAAATACATTTTAAAGGGAAATTGCTTTTCAAGCCCAGGCCAGTATTTGTTAAAGTACACTGTTTATTCCCAACTCTTACTTACGCCTTCAAAAAACAGATTAAATTTTCTAGATTTGCTCTCTTACACCAAGTCATGGTAGCGCATGTTCCAAGTGAGATCATCTCAGTACTTGTGTCTGTAAGGTCCATTTGGGAATAGTTTGGGACTGTTAGTACATAAGCGTGAAGGTTGTGTCACTTTTCTCTCCTATGTCTTAAAACACCAATCTGAGAGTATGAACCATTTGAGCTCAGTTAGCTTGGTATAACTAAAAGCCTATCTGATATGTAGTCGGCGTTTTTGAGAGAGTTTTCATTATCATTAAATTAGCATGTTAATGACAGACAACACATTAGACTGTAGCTCTGAGAGAATTATTGTGTAACCCTAGCAGCTAGTTTCATCTCCTTTGTGCCCAAGCAGACTGACTGGTAACTGTTGTGTGACTGTTTCAGTATTTATGTTTTGGGACTGGGTATCACGACAGCTTTCTCTCCCCTTTCAGCTTCTATCAGTGATTAGTCTCCTTCTTTGGCGAAGCTTCAAAGAAATATATGAGAAAACATAATACTGAGTTACAGATTTGCCTAAAAAACAGCCACTACCATAAAAAAGCCACTATAATTTCTCTTTTTTGTTTGTTTGTTTGTTTGTTTGGGGTTTTTTTGTTTTGTTTTGTTTTTGTTTTGCTTTGCTTTTTCTCTTGGGGGATTTCATCCAGAGGAAAAAAGAGAGATCCCTGGAAGCTGGTCTTATAGCAAAGGTGTATGATGCTGTCTTGTCTATATGTGGCTATTATGGTGGCACTCAAATTCAAATGTCATCTGTGTGAGTTGAGCCTTGAAGGTATGCGCATATTGCAACACATTCAAAATAGTTCTGACTGGGCAGGTGACAGCTTCTTCAAGCCAAATAATCAAGGGCTGTGCTCCACTAAAAATGGCTGATCTCAGTGTACAGAGCGGACCGTGTCTGTTTCAGGCTTAGGGGACTGGTGCTTCTTGGATATATAAATATATATCTGTACTTATAGAGATGTAGATACGTACTCTGGACCTGTAGATGACAACTCTTCTGCCATTAGTGCAGTTAAGAATTAAATATGCAGAAGGACATGTGTGGATAGTACTGTGTGACAAAACTTCTCAAAATGCTTTAATTTACAAAAAAAGAAAAAAAAAACTTTGGTAATGATGCTGTTGAAGCATATTTAATAGACTGTGGAACATGTCTGCACTGTGATTGCATCTCAGTGGTAACTTGGTCATTGGGAACGCTGATATACGGTCTGGAATGGAATTATTTTACACTCAAAGCATTTGCTGTTTGCTTTTTTACAAACACTGGTTTGTACATAATCTGAATTGAATGTGAATGTTTTTTAAACACCTTTCTGGTTCTTGATATGTTTTTGATAGATTATTTCAAATTTTCCTGTATTTGTCTAATTATTAAAATAAAAGTTGCATGTATCCTGACTTACCTTGCCTTTGCTATATTGTTTTAAAGCTGTCACTTAAAGTTATTGGAGGCCTAAACACTGTAGCTATTGTTATTCAACATAAGTAAGATTCCTGTCTTAAGACACTTTTAAGTAGCTGCTTTATTTCCCAGAAGAAGAGCTTCAGACTGAATTCTGTGGAAGTACTTTCTTCTAAAAGCTGCTTTTTGCGTTCTTTTAAAGAGTCTGTCAAAGCCTGTTGCAGAAACAACCATAAGGTATAATTAAGGCATAAAAATCCCAATATGAGATTATCCTGAAGCACCATCTGGCATAATGAAGATCAGTGTTACCCAGGAAAAATACATAGGACGCTCAGGAAGAAAACGATTCATGAACAGCAGTGTGTATTGTTATTTTGATATTGATTTCATATCAGTGCGATTGAAAAAGAACTTTTCCCTAGCAGCATTTTGTTGTTGTTGTTTTGGAGAAATATTCACTGCAAAGTTCAGATTTGTCTGAGTTAACTGCTATTGAAGATGTTTCTTTGGGGGATTGCTTTGTCTTTGTATGGAAGACCTAAAGAAAAGCCCATCCTGACAAGCAGAAAGTCAAGCACAGGCAGTAGGAGGCCTGCATTGGATGAGCAAGGCTGAGCAACTGAACCCAAACAGGAAGTGTAGATGATGTGGAAGCAGGGGCAGATGACCATAAAGGAGCATAGAGTTGCTTTCTGATCATGAAGGGGTAGGGTTAGGAAAGCCAAGGCCCCTCTGGAGTCGAATCTGGCAAGGGATATGAAGGCCAAGAAGAAAGGCTTCCACTATAAATATATAAAGCTATATAACAGCAAAAGGAAGACTAGGGAAAAAGGTTGCCCCTGTCCAGCTGGATGGGGCACTTGTGACAAACGAGGTGGAGAAGGAAGGCTGTGGTACTTGTGGCCTTCCTTGCCTCAGTCTTTATTGGTAAGACTGGCCTTAAGGAATCCCCTACCCTTGAGACCAGAAGGAAAGTCTGGAACAAAATAGACTTAACCTTGGTCAAAGAGGCCAGGTTAGGGAGCGTGGATCTACTTAAGTATATGAGGCCTGACAGGTTGCACTCATGAATGCTAAGTGAGCTGGCTAATGTCATTTCTAGGGCACTCATTTGTCTTTGAATGGTCATGGCAACCGGGAGAGGCTCCTGAAGACAGAGAGCAAATTTCACCCCTGTCCTGAAGAAGATCAGGAAAGAAGAACTGGGGAGCTACAGGCCAGTCAACTTCTGTCCCTGGGATGCAGAAAAAGCATCATAGAAAGCAATTCCAAATACATGAAGGGCAGGAGGGTTATTTGGAGTAGATACCATGGATTTATGAAGCGAAAATCATTCTTGATGAGCCTTTGACAATGAGGTGACTGGCTTACTGGATGAGGGGAAAGCAGCTGATGTTGTTTACTTTGACTTTTGTAAAGCTTTTCACACCATCTCCCATGACATCATCATAGATAAGCAGACAAAGTATGGGTTAGATAAAGGGGGATAGTGAGATAGGCTGAAAACTGGCACAGTGCTCCGGCTCAGAGGGTTGTGATCAGCAGCACAAAGTCCAGTTGGAGGGAAGTCATCAGTGGTATATCACAGGGCTCAATAGAGGGGTCACTACTGTTCAACAACTTCATTAATGATCTGGATAATAGAATGGAGTGCACCCTCAGCAAGTGTGCAGATGATGCAAAAATGGAAAGCGTGGCTGATAGACCAGATGTCTATGCAGCCATTTAGAGGAACCTCAGCAGGACGGAGAATAGGGCAGAAAAGGGAAATGCAAAGTCCTGCATGTGGGGAGAAGTAACCCCAGGCACCACTATGTACTAGTGTCTGACCAGCTGGAAAGCAGCTCTGCAGAAAGGTCCTTGGGGTCCAGGTGGGCAGCAAGCTGACAGAGGAAGCAGTGCACCCTTACACCAAAGAATATCAGCAGTGTTCTGGGCTCCATCGGGAGTGCTGCCAGCAGATCAAGGGAGGTGACTTTGCCTCTCTGCTCAGCACTGGTTAGACCACATCTGAGTGCTGTCTCAAATTCTGGGCTCCCCACAGTACAAGGAAGATGGGACTTACTGAAGGGCCAGCGCAGGGCCACAAAACTGTGCCAGAATACGTGGATTTCTTGATTCCAATCTAGTTCTGAGGGGTCATGATGGAATGTTTTCAGAATAGAACTAGGGTTTGGAACTAGGAGCTAAAATCTCCTCTGAAAATGATACTTGGGACCTGATTTGGCCACTATCTTAGTAGTATTTTATCTTCTGAGGTTAAATATTGAACTTGCAGATGATTCCAATATGCTAATTTAATTACCTGTTTGTTTTCTTACTTTATTCTGGTTTTAATGTCATCTTTTGGGGATAGATAAAAGTTTTTTTTACTGACAGCATCAGTTCTGGAAGATTCAGCATGGGGTGTAGCAATCACTGCTGGGTAGTTTTAAATGATTGAGAAATCTCAATTAATGGCCAAATTCTCATCTGTAAATGTCAGGAATTCATGATCTCAATAGAAGAGAAGCAGCCTTCCTTGGCAGGAGCTGACAGAACTGGAGTTTGCATGAGGAAACAGTCAATTGCTTACTGAGTCTGACATCCCAAATTTGGTTCTCTTCGCTTTAAAGCCTCATTTGCTGCAGGAAGGCAATTTCAGCATCAAGAGATGCCAATGGATAGTACCAATGTAATTGGATTAGATTTGCACTTTCTTTGTTTTAAAATATGCTTTTAATCTAAGCTGACTGGAGACTTCTGTGTTCATATTAATTTTCTGATTTCAGTAGATTTAGATAAGGGTCACCCGCTTTGATCTGGGTAGTGCTGCTGTCAGAATTAAGCATTGTACTTCTTAGTGGTGTTGTACAAGTCGGCAGGAACTTGGAGGACACCTCAGAGTGCAGCTGGATGTTCAGCAAATATATTTGCTGCATATTTGATTGAATCAATTGTTTATTTAAGCCACCCTCGACAGTAAAATGCTAATCACTGATACAATAGGATACTCTAATGAACAATGTCCTGCTATCGTTTGGTTATTGGCAGATTTACACCCTGGGCATGAACTTAACTGGTGCTGTCTGGTAATGAACTGTGTGACAAATTCTGCTTCTGGTTGTTACCTGTGAGGAAGGAATTAATGCAGAGTTGAATGCAGCAGAATACCTGCAGGTGTCAAGGGAGAGATTTGTAAGATCAAAAAGGGCAGGTGCCTGGTATAGTGAAGCAGCTGGAGGGCTGGTTCGTCCCTGGGGTGCTCCATTCCAGCAGTAGGGGGTTGATTGCTGGCTGGGGGCAAGAAACAAAGGCTTCCTTGGAGCAGAAGTGGGTGAGTGGTGCCTGCACTGGTATCTGCAGCCAGCTCCCAGCAATAATCACTGCTAAAGCTGTAATCTCAGCCACGTGGCAGCACTGGGCCTTTTTTACTGCTTTCTATTCTTAGTGCTCGTAACAAGGGATTAAAGAGCATGATAAAAATACATACACGCTTAAGAAAAGCAGACTGTTATAAAATATGATTTCCTTTTGAAGGACTCTATTTAGCACACGATGAAACCTGCAGGGGAAGCATGTATACATTTCCAGGCACTGCTAAGGTTTCAAAACTATTTTAAGAACAGCAGAACCTGGCTGTTGTCATAGTAGCAATAAACCTTTTAATCGCACTTCCTGTGGAGATGAAGCTGTTGTCTACTTAATCTGCTTAAAGATCGTCAAGGCTGTTTATGTGACAGGGAGCTAGGGATAAAACACTGTGAAGATGCTACTTGTTGCCCACAGAAAGTTCAGTGCTTTTTGTCTGCCTTGATGGTGTTTTGACTGAGACACAGATCTTATGACAAGCTAGTAGGAGGACAGTCACCTGGCAAGCTAATCTTCATTTATACCCCAGTTTATCATCATGGTTAAACTACTGAAACTATTTTAAGTAGTTCTGGGCAAGAGCTTCCCACTATCATGGATCTCCCATGGTTTAAAAGCATCCTTTTTGAGGAAGTCCTTTCATCCTCAGGGCTTCCATTCCTTAGAGACTCTGAAACTTCCCAAAGAGTATTGAGTCATATTTATATATTGCTGCAAAGTCTGTAGTCCCTGAAAAAATAACGACATTAGAAATTCCTTGAAGTATTTGGATAATGGAGGGTGACTTGTTCTTAAATGTACGATAGGTAGTAAAGAGAAATCCCCAAAAAACTGAGAGAATTTCAGCTGCTTTTTAGAGATCAATTTAGCTGAGAAGGGAGAATTTTAAATATGTCAAAATAATCATAATAGAATTTGGCATCCTGAACTGAAAGTGACAGGAATATTTTTTCATGTGTATCTAGCACTAAAACAGACCTTCCTTCTTATCAGATCAGATTTCTCAGTAATTACTGATATCTGTGCTATTGCCAATTTATTTGGTGTAGTCTGGTTATGGTACTGGATTAGATAACTTCACATCCTGCAAATAATAAGGTTTGTTTGAACCATGATTTTGGTATATACTGAATAATAGCAACAGTTGGGGAATTTTATTTTATTTGTTTTCCTGAAGTCTGAATGTGCTGTCTAGGTGGACACTCTTTAGGACAAATCACACAATGGAATAAATGAAATAATATTTCCAAGGTTAATTATTTATTTGCAATTTTTAAAAAAATATACTTTTGTTTGCCCCTCTGTAAGGTTTTGATCATTAATAACCATTTTTTGCTCCTTCCCCTCCTTTCCAGCAGCCCTTAGTTCAACATAACATGGAAAGCTGTGTTAGACAAACCTTTGACTATTTTTCCTGTCCCTTTGTCTGTGGATGAGATACTGGTATTAGAGGGAAGCCAGCCAGCTACTGCAAAAAGTCTGTGACACTCCCTTGACTGAAATGCTGTCACAGTTTTAGCAGTTTTGAATAGCTACTTCTTTGGTGGCACTTTTATTTATTTATTTATTTATTTGGTGACTTTTGTTTAGTGCTACCACTAAATCTTTTCATCAGCTCTATGTAGACCTCAGAGTACATTGCACACTGAGTTACCAGTACCATCATTTGAATTCTGTGCATCTGATCTGCCCTTGCAAGCTTTGGAGATCCTGGCCCCCCCCCATCCACACTAAGGGAAGGTAATTCTTTCCTCTTTCCCCTTCCTTTTTGCAGTGTTGGCTTCAGGCACTGTGAGGAGGGAGCAGTGAACACCCCCTCAGATGGGGCACGGGCCAAGGAACCTGGTGTGGGGGTGAAACCCCTAAGCCTGTCCCATGTCATCTCCAGGAGGTGTCCTGTATAGGGTTCTTACCAGAAGACTGGTTAGGTGGGATGGAGGATGTCTTCCCAGCAGCACTTTTTGTTTGTCTCAGTTTGGAGCAGCTTTGGGAACTTTCCCATTTGACACTGAGCAAAATGAAGTTCTTAGTTTAAAACAGCTTCTCTTTCAAAACATTCTTAACAGTTAAAAACAGTAATTCCAAGTTTTCACCATTTAATCTGAAGATTTCAAGACTTTGTCCCACTTTGGAAATTCATTTGACACAAATATTAAATAATTTTAGAGCATGAGGGAACTGTTTCTTCCTCTTCTTAGGTGGTAAAAACTCTAGTAGAGGATTTTTTTTCGTTTATAGACACAACGTATCACTGCTTGGTGTTTATGCTACTCAGCTGATTTCTTAAGGACAAATAAGTTTGGGGATAACTGTTAAAGATATGATTTTTTTCTTTACTGAGCTGTATTATGCTAAAGTAATTCTTAAGTGTTTTGATCTGAATGGTGAGTAGATGGAGGCAGAATAGAAAAGATACCTCAGTATTCAGTAACGCCTCCATACAAGCTTATGATATTGAGGCATATTATTTTAATTTGTGTCAAGGATTTTGATCATAATTTAAGGTGGGTATCCTTTTGGTGCAGTATTTTAGATCAAAGCCTGTAAATCATGTAGTTTTATGTCCAGCTCAACTCAAGTTCTGCCAAATTGCAGGAGATATGATTGATACTTAACAATTGTAGCTAAAATTAAATCTCATGTTTTCAAAAGAAAGCAGATTTTATCAATAATCTTTGAGCTCTGCAGGATGTCGATGTCTTCCAGAGTGCTGAATATTTTGACATACATAGCAATGGTGTTTGTCTTGTTAGAAACAAACTGAACAGCTGGATACAAATGTCTCCCACTCTCTGGTACAGGAATGGTTAGTGCCTCCAGCTACTGCTTGGTCTTTAGTGTTTTGAGTTGTTGGTTTGGGGTTTTTTAAAATGTTTTTACTATAATTACAGAGATGAGAGTTTTTTATGCTTAAGCTTGTAATGAGTGTGTTTGTGTAATGTGGTCACCCAAGTGGACTTCCTAGATGGTGAAGCACAGAGCTTGCCCATGCTGCACTGGCTGCTAGATATGCTGCTGGGGATAAACTGGGGATAAATTAAAAGGCTGCAAGAGAAACCAGGGTGGAGAGCTCTAATGCTGTTACTAGAGTTAGGGACACACCGTATGTATTTAAAAAAACTAATCAGTTGTTAAAATAATGACCATTGCTAGCTGGGGATGATAACCTTAAACTAGCTCTTGTGAGACAGTAAAGTGCTGTCTCCCACTACCGTTCTGTGAAAGTTGCATTGGGCATTCCTGTCAGTGGCTGATACTACTAGAAACAGGTACAGCAACATACATACGTGTCTGAGAAGATGAGGTATGTGGTTTGTAGTTTTACTTCTTATCCTGCAGGGTTTACACCAAGTGGTTTGTTTTGTCAGCCCAAGCAGTTATTTAAAAGCCATTCTTGTTGGGGTTTGCAGTTTCTTCTTCCCATTTAAAAATTTAGGCTAGTGAATTGTCCCCCTTGTGTTGCTAAGAAAACCCCAGAGAGAGAGTGAGGTCGATGACTGATTTATTCCATCAAAGTCCCCAGGACCCCTTTCAAATAAGCTAGAAGTGGAAATGTCTGTGATCTGCTTTAAGACAGATAGTAAAATGGTCTGATTTTTGCATCTCCTCCTCAGTCTCAGAGGTTTGCATGTGATGGGAAACCTGCATTTCTGGCTTGTGTATGCCTCTGGGTGAGAGGAACAGTTGATTCTCTTTGGCTCGAAGACCTGTGAATAAGACACAAGTATGTGTCACATGAGCCATCCTCAGCTTGGCAACCTCATCCTGCCATTTGCTTCTAGTGCTAAAGGCAGCACAGATGAGTGTGGTGTTGCAGTCCAATGTGGTGGCTCCCAGCCATTATGGGAAAGCACCAGAAGTTTCACTTCTACCTGTGCCCCTTTCTAGAGTCTTTCTGCCACCCACAAAAGCAGGAGTGGATGTTTCCCATGGTTGTTCCCGTGTGGTGGTGTTCTCAGTTAGCTCTACCTTTTCTGCTTTCATAGATCTCAAATCCATGTGTGTGATGGATTGTAGAAGAGAGGAAGAACACACAAGAGAGGGCTGATAGCTTTAGCAATGGTGTCTCTCAGTGTAGCATTTTCTGTAGTGAGAGGTTTAACTCCAGCTTTTCCCGATTCGGTGTGCCTATGAAATGACCAGGCAGGCACCGTTTGGCTGGGTGCAGAGAAATCACTGTTGTTTTCAAAATGACAGTTGCACAGTCAAGCCCTTAATAATTACAGAAGCATTCTTCCAGCTGAGCTGTCTTCCCTAGAATGTGCAGAAGACCTGGGCATGACTGCAGAACAGTCTTAGAAATATCTCACCATGCAGTTTTCAGGCCTTCTTCCTAAACCTGGTTCCTAGAGTCTGCATTTCTTGAAACCAGCACCTACTCTGGGCTCTTGTCTAAGTTTCAAACTATTTTTTGTCCCTTTTATAACAAGATGTCCAGAACAAAACATTAAATTTCCCCTCCAGCAGGCTGGAGGGAGAGAGAAGCTGAAGGTATTTCATCCTCCCCCAAGGTGCAATGCCTCTATGTAATACAGCCTAGCAGTACTTTATTACTTTGCCCTGCTGTGTCGTGTCACAGATTTCTGCCTAACATGCTTTTTCCCTGCCACTCCTAACACTGCTGTTTGCTCTTTGTCCTTGCGCACTGAATTCTTGTGGTTTGAATTGTTTTTCTCAGGTATGCTGGTCTGCATTTTTCCCAGATGAATTCACTCTTGTTGGTGTTTGCCTCTGCTTTCAGTTCTTCTTCAACAGTAGAGTCCAGCACTGACCAAAGGTAAGAAACTACAGTCACGTGGAGACTGCTGAATTTCTCTAGTTCTAGTGACTTTTGCATCATTCTCCCACTGCAATTTCCATGAGCCTGTTTTTAATTCCTACTTCTTACTTCATCAAAGAACATTTTAAATCAAACCAAACGTAGTAATGATTCCCATCTTTCTTTGTTAGAAACTCCTCTCAAGCTACTCCTTGTTTTCATTTCACATTATTATTTCAGTAGTGTCTCGTACCCAGTTTCTGTTGCCAAGATTCTGTCTGTATCCAAGGCAACTTAAATAATTTTGAGAGTAAGATAGCGAGAGATGATGTATCAATTATTAACATCCAAGTAAATGACCTCTGTGGCACTCCCTTTATGCATCTTTGTAATTCTGCTTGATTTAAAACGTTTGGGTGCAGTATGTGCAGTTGTGGAGCCAGGGAAGATTCCTCGCTAATGAAGACCTGCTGTTTTCTAATGCTGCAACATGTTCCAGCCTATTCCAGTGCCATGTGCATCACGTGGGATCTGGGCTGGCAGCCAGTGCAAATGTTTCTTCAAGGACTTTAGGACATATTCTAATTATGTTTAGATTCTCCCACTCTCTTTTCATCTGAAGGATGTCACTCTTCCTGCTCATTTCAAAGTGTGGTACAAAGCGCTCCATCTGCCAGCACGAGAGGGGTCCAGTGGTGCACTTGTGTGTGAGGCAGTGGGATGTTTGGCTTTGTGAGTGACTCTTCAACCTCCAGCTGTGAGAAGTCCCAGGCCTTTGAACACTGCCAGAGCTTGGCCAGCATCCAAGCAGTGTTTTCATCCAGTGCTGGAGGAGATGTAAAACTCCTTGGAAGAATGAGCTTAATTTCTCTGAGCCTATTAGGGGAAAAGGGAGAATAAGTTTTGGGATGAAGTGTCTGGAACTCTCCATAGCTGGGGGGGGGGGGGGAAGGAAAATAAAAAAAAAAAAGGCAATGTTTTGTGGAGGAAAATGGAGGAAAAAATGTTTGTAGGAGCTATGCATGTGAACACATGTATTCTCTCACAACCTGTTATGGAATTGTGTGTGATGGGACTACCCCTCTTACCTAGGGGTGTTTTTTAAGGGAACTGGCATTGCAAAACAGCAGGCAAGAATGAAAGCCATTGCACAGTATTGCGCCCTGGAACGTAACTCCTGAGAGGTGAATACAGTGAGGACAGATCCACATGCTGTGTGTGATATATGGCAAATGAGACTCTGCATTTCTGTGGGTGTGTAGAACAAGCTGAGGGCTTTTGAAAAGGTGCAAAGTCAGCCTGGGGGAAATGTTCATGATGTGGCGAGGAAGGAGAGAGACACTCTTGTCTGTCCTTACTTTGCAAGTTATGCAAGGGCAAGCCTGTATTCTTGTCTCTGCCATGGTATATACCCTGGGACCAGACAAGCAGTGCTAAATTGCATGTGTTCCTTTCTGCAGAGCCACATGCAATAGCGCCGTCTTTTCAACCAAATTTCTCACGGGTGATACTGTTACCTCAGATTGCTGGCTAATTAACAATTCTTATTGTCTAGACGAGTGCATTAATTAACTGGACACATTAGAAAGTCTGGGTCAAACTTCAGAAAGTCGGCCAGACTCCCTCAATCCCTTGTGGCTACTGGGATCATCCTGCTGCCTGGTGTGACCTGAGTAATCAGTGTATTGTCAGACTGGCATGTCCCAGTCCTGATTAGCACAGGTTCATGGTAGCGTTCAGCAGTAGTTAAAAACTCTGTTGTGGGTGGTGTTTGAGTCCAGGAAGAAGTTTTTGTATAACTTCTGTGGCCAATGTTACTGATAGAGCTGAAGTAACTTCAGGAGGGGAATGGGACCAGGGTTTAAAATCTCTAGCCTGCATATCCCTAACAGAACACAAGCCACCTTCAAGTGGTACATGGCCCACAAACTGTGTTTGCCACTGATTGTGATAAACATTGTGAGCTCCTTCAACAGGAGATGGAGTACGGGCTGTTGTGGAGTTGGTTGTTAGATAGAGCTTCTCCTGGGGAAAAAAAAAAAAAAAAGGAAATTTATGTTTTGTTCCTTCCATCTTGCCCAAACAGGAGCAGAGGAAGAGAAACTGAGGCTAGTTCTCTTCTTTGCCTATACCTGGCTTATATTGCTGTAAGCTCGCTCGCCTCAATGTATATAAGGTGAAAGTCAGGCTGTGCTCTTGGGACTGGGTGCATGAGGCTGGAGTAAGCATCTGGCTTGAAGAGGCTACTTTGTACTCTAATGGGCACTGCAAGAGGTTCCCAAGAGAATTTTTCAGATGAAAGCTGTTTTTCTATGGGCAGACTGCATAGAGTCTCATTATTGCTCTGGCTTTTGCTGCACAGCACATATGTTACTGTGGGATTGTCAGTCCTTCAGTAGATTTCTACAGCGCAATAAAAATAAGTAGATTAACCAGGCAAAGAAGATTAGAGACACTTTGGGGAAGGAAAGGGAAGGGAGGAGGATGAGCAGGAGGGAGTATAAAAACAGACCAGAAGACTGCGAGTGCCAGGCTCCCTGGTGCATGTTACACAGGGTGGCTTTCTTTGTCCCTTTTGGGTTTGGGTTAGGCAGACTGAGTAGAACCGATCCTGACGCCATGTCCAAAGAGAAACTGGAGTCACTGGTCAAGAACATGGAGATCATGCTCTCTGAGGTAGAGCAGCTGAAGATCCATTGTACCAAGCAGACGGAGGAGGTGAACCAGGTGGTACAGGAACTGCGCCGAGAGAACAGGGAGCTGACAGAGAAGTATGAGCACATCTGTCAGGACCTCAAGGAGGCCAAGGAGGCCATTGCCCAGCTGCAGGACACCAAGTTTGCCTTTGAGGCAAAGGAGCGGCAAGCACAGAAGCTCAACCGGCAGCTGTGAAGCAGCAGAAAAGAGAAGCAAGAGATTTCTTAACGCGATCTAAGAGTCAACGGAAACCTTCAACCGCTGCAACCAAAAATCCCTGGATTGGTATTTTAAAGCAACCCTTTCCCTTCCTCCTCAGACTAAACCTGTGTGCTGGAAAAAAACCTTATCTTTGTGGAGGCAAGATCTCAGACACAGCTGCAATTCTGGCCCAGAAGGCTTCTTTGTCAATGACTAAATACCTCATTATGCTGGGAGGAAAATCTCATTCCCGAATCCCTTGTCAGCAACCTGAGCCATAGGAGTACAGCAATGGCTGCCAGGATCCGGGCACCTTCTCATGCCCCATGAGGGCTGCACAAGCAGAGCCCAGGAAAAGAACTGTCTCTGCCTTGAGCTACTGGTGAGAGCTGTGCTGCAAGAGTCCACTGAGATGAAGAGAAGGATCATCATCTTGACAGGCCCTGTTGCGCTGTTTTGTTGCTAACTTTGTTGCACAGCAAGGCTGTGATGTGGTCTTTAGTGGGGTGTCAGCTTCCTTGCTGCCTGACGCTGGAAGACATTGTCAAGGGCTTACATTGTGCCTCATGCTTCCAGTACTTCCTATCAAGGGCATATTGGTCTGGAGGATCTTTTAATGCTACTACAGTTGGTGTTGTCCTCTTCCAAATCTAAAGTGACGTGTAAGAACTGGAAAGGTTTCTGTTTCAATTTCCATTTCAATAGCATTAAATCCTAATGACTCCATGTTTAGTATGCTAGAGTTAAACCTCTGCTGAATGTAACACTTTTTTAACCAAAGAGCTATGTTTTGGTACTGGATTTACTTTTCTAAAGCAGAAGTAATGTGTATAAACAGACCGGGAATTAGGAGAGATAAATGTATCTGGGGCGTGGGGGTAAGAATTGCTTGTCAGAGGTTTTGCTTTCAACTTTTCTCTCTTCTGTCATTTGGGGTAGTCAGTGCCAAGACCAGCTAAGAGCAGGTGACTTGGGACTCCACAGTGAATAGCAGGAGAGTGCTGAGGGGAAAAAAATCCTGGATTTATAAATGGAGAAAAGGCCTGAATGTTTAAATGGAGAATAGCTGGAATATTTCCAGGAGGATCTTCCTTCATGTTGGCTGTGTTGTAGTCAGCTTCCTGCTTCCCTCCGACGCTTTGCTGTATTGTTACCTCTGCCCAACAAGCTCCTGCTTCCCAGTGAGGGCTGGCATTTGGGAGAAGCAGTGAAGCTGTTTCCATCACTGAGGACCTCAGGGTCTGTGTGGCATCAGGAGCCCAGGCACACTGTGCAGGGGAGGAGGGGTCTGACCACACCAAGAGCAGGGAGTCAGCCCAGGGGGAAAGGGAAACCTGGCTGCTTTAGTTTCCCTATAGAGACTGGGGCAGAAGCAGAATAGTTCAGTAAGACCTGCTCTTAGGACTCAGTCCAGTGCTGGTGAAATATATTTGTAGCTTTGTCATTGATGATGAAAATACTGAGATCAGGCCTAGGCTTAGCTAGTTACTGTTCCTTCTCTACCCTCCCCTCTTCCACATCAGTCTAGGTCTGATCCACAGCCTTTGGAAATTAAAATCTTCCCATTAATTTGACTGAGCTCTGGACCAGACCTTCTGATCAGAGGGCTGCTGTTTATGTGGCAGGCAAAGCACTGGGACATCCGTGGGGAACAGCTTTTTTCTGTGGATCGCTGTAAGTGGGAGCTGTGACAACATGTTGTGTTAAATTTGTCTCATCTAGACTTTTTTTTTTTTGCTATTTTGGGTGGAGCAGATTGAGAATATCTGGAAAACATTTGGGAGATCGGAGACCATCCTTTGTGTTTTCTAATGTGATCTGAATACGAATGACCAGCCTTGACTCTTTGCTTCTTGCTCACCAGTGACATCTTGGGGAGCACAAGAAATCAACATTAATCACTATATTTGTTTGTATAAGAACTAAAAATGTTTTTTCTTGAAATTAATCCTCTAGGTCAAATCTGCTTACCACCTGTGATTTCTTCTACATTTTATATATCATTAAATTGTAAAACCAACAATAAAAGGAAAACAAACAGCTGAGGGAGCGTCTGTTCTGGATAAGGCATTGCCTTATTTAATGCATGTATATGTTAATTTCTGAGTGTGTGTGTGTGCTTGCTAAATATAATTATTCCTGTTTAAATCCTGTGCAACAAGGAATGAACTAATGGAGACCCTCCAGATCTCTCTGTGTTCCCAGGTTAATCTCTCTAAATGAGATTCGCTGTGCGGCTGCTAAGTTCACCCTATGCAATATTTAAATCCGTGACACAGAAAAAGAAAATGGGATTGCAGTATCCTTATGATAAATTTCTTAATTATGAGCAGGATTCAAAGTGTCTCATTTTAAGGAAAGTTATGAGAGTGATTTCAGGTAAGTATCCTAAAATTTTGGGGTGGGACCAATCCAATACTAGAAAAAATTAATATAACACCCCTTCCCTTCCAGTAAAGACTCAGTTGTGTCTTGGTTTTGCTTACTCAGGTTAAACTTGGGAGTAGTTGGGCTGTTTTAAAATTGATGTATGTTCCATTACATGTAGGTCCTCTGGCTTTATTATGAAAATCTTTGTGTATCCAAGGATAGTCTTAGCAATGAATCCTGAGGTGCAGTGTATTGAAGCACCTCTCACAACAAAGTTTGCATGGAATTAGTTGCAGCACTTTGAAGTTGGTTTTGCTTTTTGAACACCAACATTATCAGCGTGTGCTGCTTTTCGTCTTTAAATGGCCTAAGGATGAAGAGCTGAAACTTGTGGGTAGCGTCATCAGTTTGTTCAGAAATTTGACCTGAATAAAAGTCTTGGCTGATTTGGGTGAGAATCAAAATAAATATGAAGTGACAGGCTTACCATTTCCCTCCTCTTGGAAAGGGATGAAGAGTGCTATCTAATTCTTTCACTGTAAAAAGCCCATTTATTCAAAGGCTCTTGTGGAGAGCACAGCACAGGAATTGGCTCATTTGTCAAGAAGGGTCTAAAAGAAGAGGACCCAGACAACTTGGTCTGTTCCTGGAGTGGATTATAGCAAAATACAGATGACTGCTTTGGTTTTCACTGTTCCAGACTGCCTTATATGGAAGTGTGCAAGAGGGGAGACTGGGTAGGAAAGAAGCTGATACCTGACTTTCTCTGACATTCAGCAAGAATGTACTTGGGCGAGCGGAAGGCAGTTTACTGATGTACATGAACATATGAGCTGATGGATGGGAATCCTGGGCTAGTAGCTCATGATGGACAAGTAACCATGTTGATGAATCCAAAGTAGAAGATAGCGGTATCTTGGGATTTGTGAGGAGCCTAAGTGAAGAGAAGCAGAAATTTGTACTCACATATTGAACAAACACAAGTGGGCTGCTTCTGTGCAGCCAGTAAAGCACAAGGAAAACCTACCAGAAGTGGACTGGAAGTCCCAAAACTTCATGAAAGCACAACTCTGAAGCCCCTGCATCAGAGAGCCCTGTGTGATACTTATTTCATTAACTATCACTACTCATGAAAACCTGCCTTTGGAAAGATTTCCAGATTTTAGAAATACAGTGTCTCCACTGTCAGCAGATGGAGTTTGATCCTCTAGGCTAAAAATCATGTAGAAATGCAAATACAATGTAGAAGGTTATTGTTTCAGAAGTCTGCTTGGTCTGGGCCTGTATGTGTCTTGTTCTCTGTAGTGATAGTTTTGCAGTCCTCAATGCCCCAGTTTAGAGCATCTTGAGTTACGTACCAATAACCCTATCAATACTGGAGTCTATTCTCCATATATTATACTCCAGTTTACTCTCTTGCATTAAGAAACTGGATATTAATCTGAAAGCAAAGCAAGGCAAACATCCCATTTTTAAGCACATGACCTGACCATAACATCCCAGATCCTTGCTCTTTGGCTAAATGACTAAGGGAGCAGTCAAGAACACTCAGAGTTTGTAATGTGTCCCCATACCATGGTTTCCTGATCACAGTGGTCACCTGGCAAGTTCAGATCTAAACAAACTGAACACAGATCCTTCACTTCTTGGGTGAATGCTCAAGCTGCTGAGACCAGCTTCTCTTCTGCTGGCTTTATTGAGTCTTGTCTGAATTTCTTGAATGCTGCTCATGGAGAGGGGAGAGGAGGTAGAAGTTAGGAGTGAAGTTCCTCCCTGGGAAGAAGGAGGAGTGATGAGCTTTTCCATCATATTTTCTTTCCCTGTCCTGATGAGGACAAGGAGTCATAGAGTAGCTTGGTGCCATCTAGCAACCAGCCACCACAATGCTGTGTTAGACATAACTACTTGGATTGGAGCTGTGTCCAGTAAAGCATGTAAATCTTGAGATAGTCTTTGAAAACAGCCTCTGATAGTATGGAGTCCTAGTGGTTTGTTTCCCTGAAAGGTACTTAAGGAGTATAACAGAAGAGAAAGCAGAAGTCTTACTACTGACCTCTGGCCATGTAACTGTTCAAATCCCAGTATTACAGTTCCTGTAGAGTTTGCTTCTTGCTAAAAGCACTTCACCAATGGGATTAGAAGGGGTATCTTGTACAGCAGTATCCATTTACTATGCATTCACCTCAACTGTTTCTTCTTGATGGTCACATCTATGACACCCAGATGCTGTTGCATCCAGGCCAGCTACTAGATAAAGCTGGTGACAAGAGGCAAATACCTGTGGTCCTGACTGTGTTCACTCCATACTGAACTATGAGTATCTTATCAAGAGACAATAGTCTTGAATCAGTGGATTAACATACTTTCACTAGTGGTAGATGTTGAAACAGTTTCAACACAGGGATCATGTCCTTTCTCCCAGAGAAAAGGTACACACACCAGACTCTGTTGGGACTACAGGACAAAGGTTTGCTTCATTTTTACAACATCTTGTTTCCTGGTAAGGACTGTCCTCCAGTTCAAATACCACACTAATAGCTTCTGATTTTGTCCTGTGTCTGCTGGAACCAGGAAGTATTAGCAGATTTTTCTTTCCTTTTGTTAATAAGAAGAGTTCATCAATGTTTCATGTTGCTTAGTTGTGGTAAAATTCTGGTCGGTTCTTGTTTTATTTCCGCATCTCGGGAGGTTATATATTAAGTCTTTATGGGGTTAAAAATTAATCCAGATGTGTTTACAGAGTATCTGCTTTAATGCAGTAGGCACAGCTGTTTTTCAGATGTATCCTGGCTAGATTCCAACATGAGCAGTCACATTTTCCCCATCTCTGAACTCCCTTGTAGTTTTAACCATCAACAAGAACACAAGAACCACAAGAACATTACTAAGCTTGGTATTTCCAGAAAACATCCACTGAGGGCCCCACTGCTGTGAGAAGAAATTTTAAGACTCAGGTATTTATACATTCATCTGGAATTAGAGTTTTTTTGCCTGCTAGCTTTTGTACCTTTGGGATTGGATTTTGAGCCTTTTCTTGCCAATGATAGAGGCTAGAAGCTTTAAAATTACCTGAAAACGTGGTTTGTTCATATAAGGCCAAGGGTTCAGGTTTTGGTTTGATCAAATATCACAAAGCTTAGATCATAACTGTGACATAAATGTTTATAAATATATGAGGGCTGAGAGTCAGGAGGAAAGGGGCAGCCTCTTCTCACTCATGCCCTGTGACAGGACAAGGGGGAATGGATGTAAGCTGGAGCACAAGAGGTTCCACC
>JANHGN010006054.1:17007-47725 GCA_024605025.1 Megaceryle maxima
AAAAAAATTAAATTTCTATGCTAACTGATCCTTAACTTTGACTATTGACTCTAATGAAAAAAGCTTACTATTTTTTCTCATTTCCCTATTTTTTACTAGTTACTTGTTGAATACTGAACAAGCCTTTTTAACTTGTCAGAACTTACTGATGTAAAGTAAATAAAAGAGCAGAGAGTATATTCTACAACTCCAGAATTAATATGGGTACTTTTATGTGTGATACTTCTTCACTTTATTGCCCTAGCCTACAATGACAATCATGATGATGCAGTGCCATCCTATTTATTTCAAAGATATTTTGTGTTCTTTTGTTCCTTGAAATATGGTGTGTTATTAGCATCCTACAATCTGTTCACGAGGTGTAGAAAAGATATCACAGAAAATGTGCCTAAGCCTATTAACACTAATGAAGCTTCATATGATCAAGATATGAGTATTACAAGAGCCACAGAATAAAAATTATTTTTCAGTATAGAATAGATCTGTATGTGAGGATACCATTATATATATCACAATAAAATGTGTATAGATCTATAATGTGCCACCAGTATAGTGCATAATACATAAGTTATCTGAAATTTTAGAAATTCTTAAATGAAAGATTTCAGCTTAGAGATTAAAGTTTTGTTTGTTTGTTTGTTTGTTTTGTAGTGAAATTATTAATTTAAAAATATAAGTCAAGGTATTTATAAATATTTTTTAAAATATGAAATGCAGTTCTGTTTGTTGGAAGAGTGGAGCTCAACAGTACCATATCAGCTAAGCACTGTAAAGAATTGCTCAGTATACTCCCATTTCTCATCTTCTTTCACACAAAATTTCACTTATTAAAACTGTGAAAAATGCATACAAAATTCAGTCATAGTTAATTAGTCATCCTGCACTATTTGCAAGTTATTTAAATCCATATTCTTCATCTCCAACCCTCTCAAAACAAAGGAAAAAAAAAAATCCACATTTCTTCACTTTATAAGAATGAACACATTAGAAGAGTTTGAGTTTACTCCTTTAGGAAGATAAAGATAAAACCAATATAATTTGGCATGTAATTAAGTACTTCACTAATTCACTACCTCAACTGTTAAAAAAAATGGTCTTTCAGTGTGAACTTGAAAACTGCACATGCATCAGTTTCCCATGTGAGCTTTGTTTTGCAGCACAAATCTAATTTAAACCCAATTTGTATCCAGATGTAATCAAACAGAAATCTAATTTCTCCCACCTTATTTCTATTAAAATCTTTCACAATCCACTCTGAGGAGGGAAAATTAAGATTTATAGTTGTGCTGGTTTGTTTCCTTTTAAGTTTACTTGTCTATTTTTAAAGGAGTTTCTTTATGAAGTGTATTATGTCTACCTCAGATCTACCTGCTTTGTTCTATCCTGTTCTGGACTTCATCCAGTAAATAAATATCAAACAAATATTAAAAACATATAAATAAATTAAAATTGGTGTGTTGTTTCTGTTGTTTGGCTTTTTTTTTTTTTTTTACATCTGATCTTTCCATCACCATTCTATCCCAGACATGGATTCCCCTTTCCCAAGATAACTTCTATCCTATCAACAGAATAACCCATATAAATAAATACACATCATAGATCCATCAACATGTGTCAACGCTTTTCAATCTCTTGTACTCAGGTCTTGAATCAAGCCTGCAGTATTTGGGATCAAGGGTAGGAGATAAAAAACCAAAGTAAAGTATACCAGCAACAGTTTTCCACAACATTGTGATAACGCTTAAGTCCATATCATGCCATGTACTTATGCATATACTTCACAGCACCTAAGCCAGAACGTCAGGCTGTCCCCTCATAAATTAATACACATCTTTGCTCTCTCATTCTCACTCTCAGTCTGCTTCCTGACTTGTCTCAACTGCCTAAATGCTATGACTAGACTATGCAGTCTCAATTTTATAAAATTCAGTTTAACTTTTGCTTAATCCACTAACAAAAGAGTATTTTATAATAGCAAAGAAAACAAACAAAAAAATCAGTTCCAAGATTTTAGCTTTGTGTAGAGGCTGGATAAGGATGTTTGAGACTATGGAAAAATCTGTACATGAAGGAAGATGGAACAGGCAAATTCTTCAGCCTGGAAAAGGTGAAGAATAATCATAAAATGAAATGATATGAAACTCATAAAATGAGAAAATCTACTGCTGAAATTAACAAGAACTGGAACAATATTGAATGTATTTATGCTTCAAATTCCCCTCAAAATATGGACATATATTCACATATTTAATTAAACTGTGAGACTCTTTACTATAGGCAATCATAGAAGCTTGAATGTATCAACTTGTTGTTGAGTTGACATAAAGGTGTTTTCTTTACATCACAAATCCACTGAAATATAAATCACTGCATCCTTCCTGGGATTTAAACTCTTCATTAAGCATATGAATAAAGGAAAAAGTTCATTTAAATAACTGCAGATAACGTCACAGCAATTAGAAAAAAAAAATATGTCAGAAAGAGAAGTTAACACCCTGGCAGAGCTAGACAAATGACTGTGGAAAAAGGCATCACACACTTGTGCAGAAAAAGCCTGCATGTTGAGTGTTGGTGGTAAAACTGAAATTTCTTCTCAGAATGAGTTTTATATTACATATAAAATGAATAAGTGAGGATATATTTTTTAAATATTCATCTACTTTTTATTTATTTTAAGAAATAACTTTGCTTTACTTAATCTGTAAGTATTTTTTCCAGTCTTAGAAATGGCTAGAATGTTATTTTTCACATTACTGTCATGAGATTCAAGAGCTTAGGTCTTCAGTGGTTTAGCAGTGCTTTTTCTTAATAGCTACTGATTTCACAACAGAATTTCTGTCCTCACCCAAGCTTTTCAGAAATTACCTTTGGCATGGATCACTTTACAATACATGTAAAATTAGTCATTTAACCTTCACAGAATCAGCAGGGTTTAAGTATTTAAGTAGCGGTCTCATCTGCAAGGAGCTATTTGTGCTAAAAGTAAAATTTAACTTTTCTCTTAAAAAAAAAGAAGTATTTTCACAAATTATAGATTGACATATATCCCAGAGTTTCAGAATGTCTCCCTTAAGTTTCTCTGTTTCCTACTAAAAGACTTTCTTCTGTGTAAGGGTAGCACATCTGAATTTTAGTTCTCTTTTTTTTTTTCATTCCCATTGTCTTTAAATATCTTTCATTAATTCCTATGGAAAAATAAACTAAAATGTTTATAACCTATTATATATGGAAAAATTCAGGATAAAGCTAATATTTGAAATAGCTTTTGAAAGCACCTTTAAAACTGCTTTTAGTTTTTCCTTGTACTGCATCACATTCCTTTATTGAATTTGGAGACATGAAAAGCTTATTAAACTTGATGGAATCATTAAAAATAGAACATTTCAAACATGATACAGACATCCAAATTGAATATCTATAGAAGGAATTATAGAAGAAATAGTTTAATGAAAAAAAAAATTAATTAAATTATAATGGTAATTAAAAAATAAGTGTATTTCCTTTTACAACATAAGATTAGCTTTTGGTAGTGAAAGGACTGCCTTTTGTAATGCATTGAATTGCAATTTCCCACAATTAGGACTTAAAAGTTATCACCTCTAATCTCATATCCACTGAAAATGGACAAAATGGAAAAGATTATAAGATTAATAACTGTGTAGAATTTTATGAGCACTGCAATGCTATTGTTCCACCCACTGCCCAAATACATGCTGACAGCCCCCAACACTAGCAGCTTGCATTCTAAATAAAACATGAGGGCAAATATTTTTCTTTTCACTTATCCTTTGCAAATAGTATTGACAATTTAGAGAATTAAGTAGACATTTATGGTATTTGAGAATATAATTGCACTATTTAACATTCACCAGAAAACAGGTGCCATTATTCCTAAAGGAAAGCCAATCATGGGTATGATTGCAAAGAAGCTGTGAGAATTTGACTTAATTGAAAAAACAGGAGGACTTCTAGCTAAGAGCAGGGGAAAAAATGTGATAAATTAGTTTTCTTGAGACTTCACGAAGAATTAAACTGGGAAAGTCAGTAGACAACGTAAGTTATGCATTGCTAGTATTAAATTGACAAGAGAAAAGATTATTCCCCTGAACTTTCCAAAGAAATATCAACAAAGATTATCCAGACTTGACAGTGTATTAAAAAAATCAAACAGTAAACATACAAAAAGTTCCTCTTCCAAAACCCTAGAACAATAAAGAATCACCTGAACAAATTCACCAGGACTTTGAAGAATATTCTAAACTTCCTTTCTTGGTAGGGGAACAAAAAAAAAAAGGAAAAGTTCTTTAACTCAGCCTTTGTGTGTTTTTTGTTTGGTTGGTTTTTTGTTTGATTTGTTGTTTTGGGTTTTGGGGTTTTTTTATGAAAATACTGTAATACCCTTTTGCTTTATTTGAATTCATTCTTTTTAATTAAGAATTTTTGAAATTACTATTTTATCCTTGCAACATTTTCCTTACACATTAACTACAAGAAATATAACTACAACCTTCCTAAATCAGAAAGTTTTCTTTTAAAAAGATCATAAATTCAGTCCTTATACCTCTGCAATTTGGTCAACATCCATATATTGACTTTTTTACTGAAGTTCTGGAAAACTGAATGTTTACTATTCAGATGAACATTGGATCTCATTTTCCATTGCTCTGTTGCAATGCTGTAATATTTTATCTTTATTTATTTATTTATTAAAACAAAGGCATGAAAGCTGTCTCCCAGCCTCCAGAGTGCTAAAGGATAGGCATAGTGGGTAAAAAAAGTCAGGCTAGTAGGAAAAGTTTATTACTTCCTTTACCTTTTTATAGCATGGAGTTGATAAAGTCATTATCCTTTTTCCTCTGTGTATAACATTGCACTGGTTAGAAGCTGGAGACACTAAAGAGTACACTGGACCCAGGGTGTGAGAAGTCCTTTGATGGCACTGATTTGTCCAATCAACACTGTCAGTTCAAGGCTGGAAGATGATCAAAAGAAATGATATATGGCCTCGGTACAGAGATCAGCCTTGAGAAGCTGTCTTTAATTGGGGTCCTTACAAGCTCTCGTGTACTGTGGGGTCTGAATGACTTTTTAGAAACCTAGAATCGGAATCTCTTCAGAAAGTGGCACTTTGCCTTTTTCATTTGTCCACTTAATTGTTATAAGAAATATAACCAGAGAAGCCCATCTTCACTGTACAGTAATATTCACATTTCTCAGTTCCTGGCTAGGGCAGACAGAATAATACAATCCCAAGCTCTTGCTGACAATGTGGAGAAAAGTAAAGGAAATCCAGGACTGGGGATTTATAGGACTTTAACTATAAATAACCTCATGTTAATGATATTAGCCAGAGACTAGATATGACATGAACAGTGGACGAACTCTGTAACTCTTCTTTTTTTGTCAGACATATACATATCTGATCTTTGCTTGAAACTTTGTGCTTAGTGATAAAGAGAAGATAAAAAAAGAGCAGAGTCCAATGATTATGTGGATGCTGAAAACAGATACCTTTTATTATGCAAAGGTTACTGTGAGGCCTCTGGGGTAGGATACCCTTCATATAGTTAAATATGTAATGACTCCACTTTTCACCTCAAAATTATTCTTTTTTTTTAACTAAAACTCACTAGATTTAGCCGGACAATATGCTGATATCAATAGATACTTCATCTAAATAACAATACAGTCAGCAGCTTCTAGAAAATAAAATTTGTTTGGTGTTTTGTTTTGTTTTGTTTTAATAAATGGACAGACAGTAAGTTTCAGAGTGGCATTTAGAAGTGCAATGCTAGTTTTATTTGTTTTCTTAATAATTTTGCTTTCATTCATAATTTTTGATGTTATTAACTTTTTTTTTTTTGCATTTATATCATTTATTATTCCTATTGCACTCCTTTATGCACAGATTTAGCTTGTTGTTGCAAAGAACATCACACTGAAAAGTGGATGTAATTATTGTTTAAATGTACTCTTCTTTTTCCCAGCTGTACTCAAGAATTTATTGTTCCTTGGTACAATAACCCTTATTCTGGAATTCCTTAAAACACAAAAAGCAGAGGTTTTATCTGTTCCAAGCTTCTGCTCTTCAACAGCAGATGCAACACCATCATAAACATTTTTAATTTAATTGTCTTTTGTCAGCCAGCATGTCCAACATCCAGACTGCTGTCTATCCCTACCCAAGTAGTATTCCTGCTTTGTCAGTTCTACTTCCCCTGCCATGGTCAGGGACACCTTCCACTACACCAGGTTATTTAAAGCCCATCCTGGCCTTGAACACTTCCAGGGATGGGGCATCCACAGCTTCTCTGGGCAACATGTTCCAGTGACTCACCACTGTCACAGTAAGGAATTCCTTATGTCTAATCTAAATCTATCCTCTTTCAGTTTAAAAGCACTGCCCCTTTTCCTGTCACTACAGGCTTTGATAAGAAGTCTTTCTCCAGTTTTTGTGTAAGCTATATAAAGTTATATGTTGAAAGGCCACAATAAGGTCTTCACAGAGTCTTCTCCGGGTTGAACAACCCCAACTATCTCAGCCCTTCTCACAGGAGAGGCATTCCAGCCCTCTGATCATTTTCATGGTCTTATATCACGTACCATTTTATTTCTTACTATTTAGCTTAAACCAAATTTCTTCCTGTGTATCACTGTACCTTCTTTATAACCATTTTTCATTCCAATATCACCCATCTAATTTTACTTTCAGTTCTGAAAGAAAATCAGAACATAATACCTATTCTTTAATTCTTTCAAGTTAGAGCTTCATCCCTCACTTCATCACAATCCTTTATGGCACTACACAAGCACACACTAAGCAGCGTATTTTGCAAGACAAATGATTGAATACAAAAGGGTCAGAGAGGGTTTTTGAGAGCGTTCAGAGCATATGTGAAGAGAATGATGACAATTACTTGTTTAAAGAATTTATCTACTGGCATTTCTGTGGTGCTCAGCAGTACAGCATGCAGTCAAAAGCACTGATTAAACTATTCTCATGGCAACCATACAAATTAACCAAATGTTAGACTCTCCATTCACAAATGGGCGTTAGAATACAAGATGAAGTCAGGAGGCTGCTACCTTTGGTTGGTCAGCTTGAAATGTGTTGTTGAATTTCAGAATAGCAGAATATGCAGCACCCTGCTGTAAGGCTCTGGCAGCTGTGAGCCGTCCACAGCTGAGGATGCTGTCAAATGCCAAAGCCAGTACTCTCATCCACAGGTGGATGACACATCCTGAGTGACCTCTCAGTTTTTCATTGTAGCCAGTGTGATTTTTCCTCAGCTGCCAGGGGGAGAGATACAATGAATCAAATCAACCCAGTGTCTTACCTTACAAATGCTACATTAGCTTCTGTTGTTTTAGCAGCTTAGGTTGTGTTTGCAGCCTACAGAGAACAAACAGAAGAGATGAATTCTGGTTTTGAGCATGTCTTGTCTTGTATGTTCTAGCAGACAGCCATCTCTATCCAGATTTGTCCCTTCAAATGAAGTCGTAGATTTTACTATGGAACCACAATGGCCCTAGTTCAGCAAAGATTAGCATTTGCCTGGGTTTAAATTGCATGATCTAATTGAAATCAAGGGGAATACTCATTTGTTTTATGTGTTTAAATAGCTAGCTGGAGTGAAGCCTAAATTAATGAATATGACCTGTGATTCGCCTGGCATTCGGATGCTGAATATGTAATGCCAAGCACAGATTTTCAGGGCAGACCATGAAGGTTTTTGCTTTCATGCTAGTCCCGTTTCTCCTTCTGTGGTGCTGGCATCGCGTAGACCACTCAGCACATCCCCTGCAGTTTCTGGCTCCACAGAGAATCTCTGGTGTTGTACTGGGAGTCAAAATGGTGCCAGCAGTGTGGCAGAGGAGAAGGATAGAGCAGCCTCAAAACCAGAAGGGCTGTGGGTACTGTGTCTCTGTCAGCTGCAGGCTAATTCCTCATGGAGCCTTCAGCCTGCTGTGTGGCACAACCTAGGCTCCAGAGGAGGACAGATAAGACAGCAGGGTACAATACCTGCAATCGGAGTCTAGTCACCTTTTATGTCATGGCTGCATCCTTCCTTCATCACTTCTACAGAACTAAATTTAGTATCTGAGAACCAATTTTCACACCAGAGTAACAAGTGATTATTAGCTTGTGTACTCTTTCATGCAGCGCAGCCCAAATCAGCTGGGACTAGAATGTTCCCAAGCATCAAATAGCAGCCATTAAAAAAAACCAAACCATAAACATTTTAGTGACATCCAGACTTCTCACTCTGCATTATTTCAGATTTGATCTGCAGCTCTCCCAAAAAGGGCCCTTAGAGCTCAGAGCAGGAGTCAGATATATGGTGTCAGTCAAACAATGAAATTAAAATAAAATAAATAAAATCAGAGTTCTTACATTATCCTTGGGACATTCTACAATGTGCCAAGAGGAAGAAAAGCATTATATCAGGGAGAAACAGATCTTCAAATGTGGTTATCCAAAGAGACAGGTGGGCATTTAATGGAAGCTAGTCATATACTTCTTCTGAAATCTTCTTCCCTACACACCTTGAAAAAACCTGGCTCTGTCCTTTGAAAAATCATGCCATGTTTCTTAATCCACTAACAGAAGGATATGGAAGTCAGGATGCTTAGCCAATTTTTCTGGTAACAAAAGTCTAAGTCTAAGACTTATGAAAATGATGCCTGTGCCGGCAGTTTTTTGGCCACTTAGTTGTGTATGAAAAGCAATATAGCATTTATATTACTATCAGCAGAACTGGTATGTTCTTTCTCTTTGAAAGACCTTTGAAACTTCTTTTAATGCTCAGATGCCACAAATATTTAAAAAACAGATCATGTTTTGGAAGATTTTATGAAAGATAGTTTTTCTCAAACTTCTAGCTGCTTTATCATTACAGTGATTTCTAGTTCTAGATACCATTTCCATAGCATAAGCTTATATTTTTAAATATCTGGGTTTTTTTGGGGGGGTTGAGTTTATTTATTGGTAGTGGAATTTGGAAAAGAAGCTCAAGTCCTCAGTGAAATATTTTCTGAAACAATCCTACTATTATTTCCCCTCTATTTTCTCCTCACCTGTGCTCCTGAGATATAGATTATTTTTGCTCAGGTTTTGTTAACTTGTCACTATACTAATTGTATTGATTCCTTTTTCTGTCTCTATCCACTCATTACATAGAAACAGTATCAGCCACCTTTCCTAAAGGTATATATTTAACAAATAACCTGTTCTCTCCTGACTTATTGAAGCTGTTAGTCTCTGTAAAACCATTTATTTTGCTTCTTCAGACTCAGTGATCACTAAGAGAACTCCTGGACTGGATCTACTGGTCACATACAGAAGTCAACTAACTCCTGGGAGCTCTTTCCTACTGCAAAGCACAGGGAGACTGAAGACACTGTAAATAGTTGTGCTGTACTCTCTAGAAGTTCACAGTTGAATATAATCAGTCTCCTTTTATGTCTATAATGCATCCTGAGGAAAATCCTGTGCTAATTACAATATCTCTGTTATGTGAGAAATTGAGAGAGGGCGAACACTGAAAAAAATGGTTAAAAGCAGGCTGCAAAAAAAGTATTTGTTGAAAATACCAAGTTTACCAGATGCACCTAAAGTGATTACATTAAAAATAAGTTTCCATGTAACTTTTAAGTCTTTCTTTTTAACAACTTCTTGGAAAACAGTATCTTTGGCTTGGCTAGGAAAATGTATAGACTAGAATTATTCAGGTGGGACTGGGATTTTTTGTATATGGAGTTTAATGTGGCACCATAAATCCATCTCTTAATGCATTTAAAAATATATATATATCAAGATTACAGTGAGGGAGAAATAAAAAAAAGCTCAACAAGAAATGGCTTCCTAGATGGGAAAACCAAAACTCAACAGCTTGTGTCCATAGGAAAATCTTCATTTATTCTCTACTGTCCTATTCAACAAAAGAATACATTTGGCTGGAGGTGATTTTACAGTCAAAAGACATCACTTCAAAACTTTAGCTGAGCTAAACTCCAAACTTTATAAATTCTTATGAAAACTTTTAAAATTGACAATGAAAGTAATCTGTGGATTAGTTGTACTGTTCCAAGAAGCACTTTTTATGTTTCCTCTCTAGGAGACACTTGGAGAATGACAGAGTAGGCTATGGAAGCTGGATGATGTTTGTGTATAAAGAAGCCAGCTCCAAAAATCCAGATACTTTGCTCCAGACACCCATAAGGTAAACAAAGTTGTCAATAAGGCAGTCAGATAGCAAGCTAATGTAGTTTACTGGAGCCTGGAATTCGGAATTGTGAGCCCTTTGCCATGGCACGGAATACATTCTCTAGACTGACAAGCATGAGGGTAATACCCATTAACTGTCCCCTACTGGGAACCGACACAGCCACACTGGCAGAGCCACATCCCTGACGCACAGGCGGATTTATGGGCAGGAGAACAGGGGTGGGATACAGTTACAGGGATTTAAGGAAGAGAAGGAACTGTATCTCTTTGTTTGGCTTCAGACAGATGTTATTTAGCATGGCTGTTCTGGGGCTTTCTGATCCCTTTTCAGATCTGAAGTGACCTGTGGCTGTTTAAACCCAAGCGCAGGTAATGTGCTGCAGCTTGCTCATGCACGTTTGGCCAACTGGGTTGGAAGAGGCAGATGTGCTTCAACAAAGTGTTTTAGAAAACACAGCAGATAAGCTAAGCAAAGAAGACAGCGGTGACAGCATTTGCCTTTCCCAACCAGGCTGAAGTCCAACTGTTGTTCCTGGCAGCAACAAGCCAGACTCAAATCAAACCCAGGTGCAGAATCAGCCAGCTTGGAGGAGAAGTATATTTACATCTGCCCTTTTCTGACTCTCAGGCTCTGCTCAGAGGGAGGAACATGCTGTTGGGAGATAAATTTCCCTCCTTTTAATTATAGGCCTTGCCATCTTCTGCCCACTTCAAGTGTAAATCACCTAATCATAAACAATTCCTCTTCAAAGCTCAACACAGATTGGATGTAATTCCCTGGCAATACCAATCTGTTCACAGTATTGCATGCAAAGGCCAGAATAACATTAAAGATCTTCCAGCCTGCTGAAGGAGAGAGGATTGAAGCATGAAAATTAAACATACAAGAGTAAAACACCAAAGACATTACACTTGCCAGCGTTTAGCAAGGAGGAAAGCTAATAACACTGGACTAACAAATTTCAACAACTGAACAAAGAGGAAGACAGAAAACCTGTCCTTTTCCATTGGTAAAAAAACCCCAAAGCTTGACACCCACACTTTTCCTTCTAGTGATTAGTAAAGCAAGTAGAAGGCAGATGGAGACTGCTGATAACTATTTACATCAGAAAGTTTCAATTACTCAGAATGACCAAGTCATTCTCACTACTAAATTGAACAAAGAGAAGATCACATTACTGTCATATTTGTCTCTTTTTTTCCCTCCTTCTTTATGTTCTCATGTGGCATCTGATTGTAAATTAGGTTCTTGATCTTGGTAGATAGTTGTCTATTCAAGTAATGTACTGCCCATGAACTGTCCTGCAGAACTGCAGTGGTGAGACAGATAACCAAAGGATTATTGTCAGGAAAGAATACATTTTCCAAATGATAGGATAATGGTGTGCTACCACTATATGGTTTGTATCCTAGTACGTCAGTTCTGTCCTTGCTTTTTTGGGAAATATTAAAATACTAATACCAAGTGCAACAACAATAATAAAGCAGTATTATTGGCAGTGTTTTTGAAGCAATGGTTGATATCAGGACCAACATCTAATTTTACATTGATATATCTCCACTGAATGAAATAACATTCTTCCTGATTTATGCCAGTATAGGGGGAGAATAAAATTAGGCCTTAAATTTCATACCTGTCTTGACCTCCTGGAAAGAAGGTTGGAAATGACCATCATATTTTAGCACTGCCAAACTGATGTCTAAAAGTAATAATACTGCAAAATGATAAAACTCTATCTCATAACACTGTAAAGTTTTCTGTTACATGACAGTAAATAAGCATGAGGAGTTATTTACTTATATATTTAGTGGACTGATCTAAGAATTTGGGAAAAATATCTCTCTCATTGTTTCTAGGTTGCAGAGAACATGCTAACTTTATATCTAATTATCACCTAAAACGGGCTAACTTTTTATCTAATCACATAAAATGGACTAAACATATTTGGTGCTGAACGACTGACTTTTCTCTATTTATGGGAAAGGTATGGAGAATAACAAAATCCAAAAATTATGAAGTACAAGAAATAGTAAAATCGAGGCCCAGTAAATCAACCCACAATTACTTAGCGCAGGTGGTTCTGTTATACACTTGGGAATACACAGTGGCTTTGCTGATTTGCACCAGGAGGTCAATGAAACCCTTTGTACAAAGAAACTGAAATATTTATATCTTGGAATATAAACACTGTAGCAGTTTGTGTATACACAAAATAAAAATAAATAAATAAAAATCTTTCTTGATTATCACTAAGATGTACATATGTATATATGCAGAGTGCACTTCTACATGACTGATCTTAAATTAAAAAAAATAAAATCTTTCCTAATATTAACATTATTATACTGAAAATATTATCTCATGGAAGAGTGATTTAAAAAACACAGTCTGAACAAACCATAATTAACTTAAAAAAAAAAAAGTAAAGTGACCCATTCCCTCACCTGGCAGTGGCAGAGTATTCTTCTAATATTACAAAGCTTTGTATGCTTGTCACCGTTACAGGAATAGTTATTCACTACTGGTGAATAAGTGGTGGAGAAAAAGATACATCCTTTTTGCAGCACCATCTGGTTTGGGTCTGATTATTTATCTGATCTGTTGAAATGTTTTCCAAATGATCATTGTTTTAGTTTGCACTGTCGGATGTCATCCAAAGATCCAGCATAGGCAGATGGGGCTGTAATATAAAACAGAGCTGCTGCAGTAAAGCACATCTTTTCCCAATGACTCCAAACACCCTTCCCTTCTTACATTAGGTTATCCATTACTGGATGTATTGGATTTGATTTCATTGTTTACACACTACAAACATTACAAGGGAACCAAAAAAGACAGTAGTGATGTAAAACACATTGGAGAACCATGTGACATTCATTAATTAACACCTTCTAAGGGAAGGAGAGCAGTGATTTATAATCCAATGCTATACAGTTCAGAAGGAATACATACATCACACAGATATTTCAGGACGACATGCTTTCTGTCTGATGGAAAGGTGTGAAAAGATGTGAAAATGCGTTCTCTTTGGAGGAGTGAGAATGAAGTGTGGCTAGGCACTAGAACCTTTAGGTACAAAGAAAGGAGAGAGATCCCTGGGTGAAGTATTCTATACTACATTCATAGATAGAAATTAGACTGTTATCTAAATTATTGGAAATGCCTGAATTTTTTTAACTTTCAATATGAACACAGAATTTCAACATAGGAATCAAATAGGTGTCAACAGGAATTGGAGGCAAGTAAACAGATAAGCATTTGCATATATGAGTCACAGATGGGGAAGCACAGAGGTCTGGATTCATCTCACCTACATCATGGATTTAGCTTAGCTGAAATGTCAAGGGTAGGAGTTTAGGCTTGAATAAGAGATGGAATGATATCAGTAATCAAGGCAGAAGGTGTTAGTGTTAGGTATCTGACTTCTACATCTAAGGCAGGTGCCCAGCACCTCCCTTAACAGAGAGGTAAGGTATCTTTAACATCCCACTCATCTCTCCCGGTTGGAATCCATTCTGAGATGAATGGAAGTGCCTATTTTTACTACAGACAATGAAGAAAATCATGACAACCAGATCAGATGTGGGTGTGCAATTCTATGATTCTGTGTGCAGCACAGATGTCAACTTCTGCTCAGAGGAACTCCATTCTATGTCTCTGAATTGCAGAGTGAGATTCTGATTTGGGGAATGGGTGAAATGCCCTTTTAAACTACTTGTCTCTCTCCATTGACTGCAAAGGGAATTTCAATACCTAAATTACCTTACGCTCCTATCTTAGCTCATAAAAGTAACAGGAGGCAGGGAGATTAACTGAAAATACAGTATATAGGAAAATTTTTATTTGCAGACTACTGCAATACAGGTATTTAATGTAAAAAAAAAAAAAAAAAGAGAACTCAGTGTCTTGAAGAGACAATACATCTAGTCCAAATAGCAACTAGCACTAGAAAGCCTTCCCTCAGTCTCCCTACAAGTACTTATTTTAAATAGAAGGCTTTCCCTTCTATCAAAGAAGTGGGTTAACATTTCTTCTGCTTTTCGATGCATTTCATGGACTATATTCTCCCTACATATATGCTTGGATTTGGATCTTGTAGTAGAATTCACTCTTAGAACCTTGCGGAGGCATTAAAGGCAATAACAGAAAAAGTGAAGTGGTACTCACTTATGTGAAAGAATACTGCTAGAGAGAGGGTATAAAAAGAAGCAGTCTAAACGTGCATTGGGCATTTCTATACTGCACTGGACTGCAGAGATCCTGGTGCTTGCACACACCATAGTGACATTCAGAGAAGTCTAACTTGCGGGTGGATTTGAGAAAACTGTATTTGGTGACTTAATAAGCCATGAATGTCTCCACAGAGTTTATCACTCCAGGGTGATCCTTGGCCTGGTATGCCCATATTATAACAAGGCTCAGTTGGCATGAATTTGTTGCTTTCTGCCTTTTGCAGGTGTACCAATTTTCTTACCACTTTTTATTGCTCCATTAAATAGATACTGCCCCCCAACCATTGTGATTCCTCCAACTGGCATGCATCTCAAAGCTTACTGACTAGTTTTATCCAATTTCAAGATACATGTTCTCATTTAAGACCCTGAATGCATTCCAAATGCATTCAGGCATTGCTCCAAATAACAGCAGAGATAATATTCATCTAGGAGAATGTAGGGTCCCAGGCAGATGAATTCTCTTCACAGCCTAGAACTGCAAGTTATGTAACTGCAGGACTTAACTTTTAGTAACCTTTTGGGTAAAAATTCTAACAAACACTTACAAATTAATACAAGTGATTCCAACGGTCTCACAAAAATGTATTAAAAGGGAAAAAAAAACTAAGTTAAGAATAACAAAGAGTAAAAGAAGCAGTGTAAGTTTGACACTGTAACATTGTCAATAAGATAAGGAATAGTTAGTGGTAGTGTGTGTGTGTAGTTGTAGTGTGTAAACAAAGAAATAGTTGCTGTAAGAAAGAGGCAGTGAACAAAAGCAGATACTGAACCTAATTTTCAGGCTGCAATCCAGGACTTCCCATTATTTCTAACAGTTACATTGCACAAACCAATGAGAAGCTGAGAAAGAAGCACATCTTCAGGAAGAAACTTACTGTTTTACCTGATAGATGGATAATGAGTTACAGCCATTTCACTACTGTACAGCTTTCACAGTGCACATTCTTTACCCAGATAGACTCCTCTGGAACTATCTGTCAGTATCTTGATGCCTTGGTGGTAGGGCACTGAGGAAAGGGACTTCTCTAAAGGTAGCTTTTCCCTCTTCTCTGTGTTGGACATCCTCTACAAGGATGTTAATATTTATATGTCATGATAAATGATCAGTACTGGTTTTGTTATACCCCAGTTTCAAAAGGGAATAGTGAGGTAGACAAGGGACAATAAATCTTTGTAATCAGCAAGAGTTAAAAGAAAGCAATTTCAAAAGTGTGTATTCATGTACTGCAGCATTTATATAGGTTAAAAAAAATCCCTCTAATGTAAACTGAACTCAACCTCTAAAGGGGATCTGGAAGCATAAGTCATTTTAATTCAATTTCAAGTTTTATATCATAGTATTATCTCAATAAAATGGATTTTTATATGTATATATAAGCTCTGTCTTGAATTTGATTTTTAAGAGAGTCTGTTACAACACCTTATATTTTATACAGCTATGCAATATATTATAGCCTGTGAGAAGTGGAAAGCACACTTCAGCTGAAGGACATGCTGTTGATTTATGGAGCTGAAAGTCTATACACCCTAAATTAGGTTTTAGAACTGCAGTGTAATTTTTATCATGTAACAAGGAAATTCATTTACAAAGACTACCCCACAGCTTTGAAAGTCACTGTAAAGATTAAATTCTGTTTGACAGAAGGTGGGAGATTTAATTCTGATTTTTTTTAAAAAATCTTTTAGATCAGGTTATCAATCACCTCAAACATGTTGTTGGAAATGCTACTTTTTCATGGGTTTCTCAAAATATTTATCAGACATCCATGTAATGTGTCAGTGTTTCTTACATTGTTTTAATTATCCCAATGGAAAACAAACAAAAAAAAAAACCCAAACCACAATAATCTTCCTCTAGATGGACAATTTTATATCAGTGAGAAAACAATCAAGAAATACCTGCTACAAGCAAGTGTGCAGGAGGGGCTGGATTGCAGTAAAAAGGATTCTAAGGGTAAAAGGGTCACCTACCTCCCCCCATCACCTCATGATTTTAATACTGAAGTGGCCCACAATGAGGAAAGGGAGGGCTAAGGAGAGAAGGAGAGGGCAGTTGCAGGCATAGGAAAAAGGCAAAGAAAACCTCAGACTTTTACTTTTACTAGGCAAAAATAGCTTCTCAGTCCTAATGCATTTCAAGACCAGGTTTCTGCTTCTAAGTTCCCCTTATAACCAGTAGAAAACTCATCAGTGCAGACAATGGAGTGTAAACATCCATTCAGCTAAGTGGATAGGTGTCTTTTGTAGGGTGACTTTAATCAGTCTGCTCTCATTAGGGACTTAGTTCAATTGGTCATATACTATTAGAGGTACCCTAGAATATCCAGTGTTTCAGTTCAATTGGTCATGTACTATTTGAGATAGCCTAGAATATCCAGTGTTTCAGTTCAATTGGTCATGTACTATTTGAGATACCCTAGAATATCCAGTGTTTCAGTTCAATTGGTCTTGTACTATTTGAGATACCCTAGAATATCCAGTGTTTCAGTTCAATTGGTCATATACTATTTGAGATACCCTAGAATATCCAGTGTTTCACATCTAACACCAGCCCTTAGTATACAGGTGCCTGTTTCCACATTTGTCTCATGTCAAACTCAGATGCATATACTGGCAGAAAAACATCTGAACCTCTGTGTTGGATTGTGCTGCACTGGAGAAGAAGACACAGAGGGGATATTTCCTCTGAACCATCCTAAAAGGAATAGAGAATATAGATTCTTTAGGGTAGGAAGAAGACAAAATATGAGGTGATCTGGGATCTACTATTCTTTCTTTGACTTTAGGAGAAAAATAGTCTGCAGAGCCAGGAAATAACTATAAAATTGCAAGTAATTCCCTGAAGGAGACAATGAAAGTATAGGTTCTGATGAAGGCCAGAATGTATAGTACAACAAATTTCTATGCAATGCACATTTTTCAATGAATTTGCTTTGGCTGTACTTGCAGTGCATGTTTGTCCTGCAGATATTTGGGGAATGGAATTGCACTAGCTTATTGTTTGTAGAAAGCAAATTTTAAAATTCCATTAGTATTCAGAAGAAACAAATAATACATTCAAACATGTAATTATAAACTACTGGTTTTCTTTCATAAAGCCCTCAATTATAAATCTGTCCTATCTCCTACCTTTTATTTGCCAATGAGTCATCAAGTTGAATGTGCCAGGAAATGTCAGCTTGCATCACCCATCAAGCCAATTTTCCTTCAAATATCTGTGTGCTTTCTTCCATGATACAACTGATATATTGGAGCAACTCCTTCCGAGACTCTGCTGTGTCACTGCATTAATCACCTTCAGCTGTCAGGCTAAAAGTCCTCTCTTGTATAAGGTCTATGAACAGGGTAAGTAACCGGTATGTTGTGACTATACTTGTGTGAATTAAATAAATGTATCATCTTTAGCTTATATTTCCCTTATTTCCTCAAATCTTAGGTTCATGTTGCAAACTCTTGATGTCTGGGAACCCTTTGAACTGATTTCATGATAATGAATATTTGTAAAGAATCCAATATGTCACAGGATGTCATCACTGTCCAACAACAAATTACTAAATCAGTTCTGAAGTCTCGAACAGAGCAACATTCACCTGTTTAGCTCCATGGAAAACAAATGTTATTGGAATTTGTTTAAAACAAGCAGAAATGCAGAGGAAGAAGTGAGAGCATTATTGAAATTATTAAACAAGGTTCTCATTCTCCCTCATTGTTCATCTGAGGGATTTGCAAAGGAAAGTTCACCCTAATTTTATGATATCTTAAAATTCTATTAGTTTGGGTTTTTTTTTTTTAGCAAATAAAGAATGTTCATAGGTGGGACGAGATGTTGCCATTCAGTTTGCAGATTTTACTAAAGGTGAATCAAGGCAAAATTAATACCAGAAAGTCTGGGACATGTGCTGAGTACACTAGATCATAATATGAATACACATCAATAAAGAAATTTTATCATTAAGAAAAGGTAGATATGCAAATAGATATACAATCTGACCTTACAGTCAACAACCAATTCCAATACAGTCACCATCAGAAAAGTGTCATCACTGTGGTCCAGTATTGTTCACAAAATGGCAATAAATCCAAAAACTAAGGTGGACGTTTTGGAACTGAAGGAGAAGAAGAAAGAATTTTAGGTCTGCAACTGAAAAGAAATGCCTTTCTTGTAAAGGGGTACAATATAATCTGTATTTTCCTTAAAAAAACCAAACCAAACCAAACCAAAACCACCCCCCCCCCCAAAAAAAAAAACCAAAACCCAAAACCACACAAAACAAAACAAAAAACCAAACAAAAAAACCCACCAGACCTAAAATGATGCAAGGAAGAGTATAACCAGCATATAGACTGATGAGGCATTAGTGAGGTCCTGTGTTATGGGATGTCTGGTTCTCCAAGGAGGGAACTGATGAATAAGTTACTTTGGAAAAATAAACCAAATCAATTTTCTGCTGTGACCCACACTATTAGGTAGAAGCGTATCTTTGGTTTTAAATGACATGTAAAAACTCTCAGGAACTCCAGTTAAGCACTCTGGAGATCTGGAAAGTGCAATCAATCAAAACGTTAAATTTCTAGTTTTCTTTTTTGCGTCCTTTCACTTCATAGACTTATTTACATAATGTAGGATAGTCAATGAGATTTGGAAATACAGTTCAAACCACAGAAGTCCAGATTGTTGATTTATGGAGCATAAAAGACATAAATCCCAAGCAGAATTTTTTTTCCCTTTCATTTTAACAGCAGAACCAGAAATTTCAATTACTTTAGTACTATCCTGTGGCTTTGAAAGTCACTACAAAGATGAAGTCCTGTTCAACAGAAGTTAGGGAGGGAATTTAATTTAATTTGAATTTGGGAGAAAAATCAGATTACTAATCATCTTGAAAAAAGAAAATATAAAAAGAGTTGAACACATAGAGACAAAGTATACAAGAGATTACAATAAAGTTAGTTCTTTCCATGTGTTTATTATAGGAAATTACATTTTTCCTCAATATTCTTGCCAGAATTTTTAATTTTTTTTTTCTTTCCATTTCTTCTTTATTTGAGATCTGCATGACATAATTTTCAAAACAGCATGTAGCAAGTACCCACTAAGAGGTCTTATATTAGCTTTTGATACAATAATTTTGAATATTCACCACAGAATCACTTGCAATTTTTATGGGAGAGGGTGGGAATCTCATGGTCAGCTCATTTTTAGGTATGGTTATTTGTTGAGAACCAACTTTGTATAATACTACAAAAAAACTGCCTGCATACTGAAAAAATAATTACAAGAGATTCTGTATATGTTATTCCTGTCTTCAATAGTAGGATAGTTTAAGAATACTGCAAAGTATAAATTAACTGAATGTGTAACTTATTAATAAAATGTAAGGGACATTCTATAATGCTGATCTGAGTTAAAAGCAGTCCTTAACTTCCTCTACTTTTTCTAAGGGTTAAGCCAGTTTGTTAGGACAGCATGGTTTCTGTAATTAGTCTGTATATGTGATCATGAACAGCTGTCCATCTTGTCTATCCGTATCTGGACTCCAGAAAAAATTTTAATCCATTATTGAAGATCAATCACATTTAAAAGAAAGTACATATTTCAAAGAGACTTTGGTCTTGTAAGTAGCCAGCTGGGTACAGGAGAAAGAAACCAGTTGTACACCCACTAAGAGAAAGAATGTTGCTCAAGCTAGAGACCCAGCTCCATCAGCCTTTCCTTATAAGGGAGATGTTCAATTCCCTTAATCATCTTTGTGGTTCTGCACTGGACTCTTTCAAGCAGTTCCCTGTCCTTCTTGAACTGAGGGGCCCAGAACTGGAGACAATATTCCAGATGTGTCCTCAGCAGGGCAGAGTAGAAGGGGAAGAGGACCTCTCTTGACCTACTAACCACACCCCTTCTCATGCACCCCAGGATGCCATTGGCTTTTTTGGCCACAGAGACACATTGCTGGCTCATGGTCATGCTGTCTGCCAGGACCCCCAGGTCCCTTTCCCCTACGTTGCTTTCCAACAAGTTAGTCCCCAACCTATACTGGTACCTGGGGTTGTTCTTTCCCAGATGCAAGACTCTACACTTGCCCTTGTCATATTTCATTACATTTCTCCCCACTGAACTCAGCCTGCCCAGGTCTCTCTGGATGGCAGCACAGCTTTCTGCTGTGTCAGCCACTCCTCCCAGTTTTGTGTCATCACCAAACTTGCTGACAGTGCACTATGTTCCCACATTCAGGCCATTGATGAATATATTGAATAGTACTGATCTGAGTGCCAACCCTTGAGGGACTCCACCAGATTCAGGCCTCCAAGTAGACTGTCCCATTAACCACAACACTCAGCCCTCTATCTTTCAACCAGTTCACAGTCCACCTCACTATGCAATCATCCAGACCACACTTCTTCAGTTTAGCTGCGAGGCTGATGTGGGGGACGGTGTCAAATGCTCTACTGAAATCCAGATAAACCACATCCACTGCTCTACCATCATCTATCCACCTGGTTGTTTCCTCATAAAAGGCTATCAGGTTGGTCAAACAAGACTTTACCCCTTGGTAAAACCATGTTGACTGCTCCTAATGACCCTCTTATGCTTGATATGCTTAGAGACAGCACTGAGGATAAGTTGTTCCATCACCTTTCCAGGGATGGAGGTGAGTTTGACTGGTCTATAGTTGCCTGGGTCCTCCTTCTTACCCTTTTTGAAGACTGGAGTGACATTTGCTTTCCTCCAGTCCTCAGGCACCTCTGCTGTTCCCCACGACTTGCCAAGGATGATAGGGAGTGGCCTAGCAGTGACCTCCGCCAGCTCCCTCAGCACCTGTGGGTGTATCCCATCAGGACCAATGGATTTATGGATGTCCAGCTTGCTTAATTGGTCCCTAACCCAGTCATCATCAACCAAGGCAAACCCAATGTTATTGTTGTTGGAGGAAAGGTTGGAAAATCCCCGTATAATTCATACTAAGCATCTGCAGTATCTCCAATATTAATGTATGAGGAGAATTCTTTGAGCTTGGTTGAACTCAAGAGAGTGAATAGCATCTTGAATATAGGAAACATCATAGCAGAGGGGTTATCTATTTTATGTCTTATCATAGTGATAGAGGGCTCTTTTTATGGACCAAGGACACATTAGACAGGAAGAGCTTCAAAAAAACCAATCACTGGCTTTCAAAGGCACTCAATAAAGTAATGGTAATCAAGTCAATGTTAAACCTTGTACTAGATAATAGTGTATCTCACTCCATATCACAAGTAGGAATAAAAACTTGGAGACATCCAGAAGCAATCAACAAGAATATGTGAGTTTAATAGTTCTTAGATGTCCTTAATGCCCTAATACTATACAAACTAAATTAGCATATCAAAACTTGACTAATTTAGAATATATAACATAGAATCCTAGAATAGTTTGGGTTGGAAGGGAACTTTAAAGGTCATCTAATCCAACCCCCCTACAGGGAGCAGGGACATCTTCAACTAGATCTAGATCTGGTTACTCAGAGCCCCGTCCAACCTGACCTTGAATGTTTCCTGTGAAAAGGCATCTGACACCTCTCTGGACAACATGTTTCAATGTTCCACCACCCTCATTGTAAAAAATTTCTTCCTTATAGCCGGTCTAAATCTAAATCTCTTTAGTACAACCATTTCCTCTTGTCAAATCACAATAGGACCTACTAAAATTTTGTCCCCATCTTTAGAATAGTCCCCCTTTAAGTACTGAAAGGCTGCAATAAGGTCTCCTTGGATATATGCTGCATTTTTTTCCTCTGAAATATAGGATTAGAATACTCCTGTTTTGAGTGGGTAATGCTCACTTGCCATACTTTCCAAGACATATAAGAAATAGAAAAGCAAATGCAAAGGAAATGAGTATTTTTCATGTTGATACTGTGCTTCATGAATATGACTTGCACTGAACAACATTGTTAACCATGCTATTTTTCACCTAAGTGACTAAGAAGAATATCTGAGTTAACAGCATGACCTTTGGCAAATCATTTAATATATTTAATAAATGTATTTTTCAGCATAGAAATAATACTTATTTGTTTAAAAGATCTTGACCAGTTATCCTCCAAGCCCTTGGGAAAAAGGGTTGGATTTGACACTGTACTGTTACAGTTCTCCCTGTAATGGAGATTTTGAATGAAGCTCATAGAAGATACTGTAACATTCACACTAATAATGATTATTACCAATCACAAAATGTCAGCGTTAGTTAAAGGGATGGTAAAATATGTCAAGCTGTCAGCTGAAATCTCTCTTTTGGCTACTCGCTTAGTGTATGAAATAGTCAGTTTAGTGATTGGGTTCAAATGTCAAAAAACACAAGGTTAAGTAAAACTGGAAATCTGAATTTCATGTCATAATTACAATTTAAAAATAAGAAGTTCTTAATATTTTTTTCATGTGTTTTTCCTTTCCATATTTCCAGTTTATTATACATTTTGGTGTCTTTCTATTTCACAGCAAGTTAACCTTTCTTGTGGTTTCTCTGATTCTTATTCAGCATGCCTCACCATGCTTCAGGGTGTCTGACACTTCTTCCCGTGTGTACACATAAACTGTAGGCAGCAGAATATAAACTTCAGGTAACTAAAATAAGAAAGTTTTATATTTTTATTATTTTGGTTCAAATTAGTTAATGAAGTGTGCAATGTACAGGGTATAAATAATGGCAGACTTAGAAGCCCTTAATCTCTAATTACACTATGTGGAATTGTATATGAATAAAACGTAACAGAATGTTGACATAATTTGTTGTAGACATTAATTGCTGTCTCAACTGGATGTTCAATGCTGCAGTTTTTGAGGGGTTAATTAATTAAAGCAATCTAGATCATACTGCTTAGACACTACAGATTTTAGATTACTCAATGTGCGATTTGATCACATGTGGTAATGTCATTTTAAGTCCTCTGCTGGAACTGAGAAATAATCTTCAGCCAAAGTAATTAATTTCTCACAACTTGCAAAGTACAGGCCAATTACAAAATGGACCTAATAGTCACGGTTGGATATGAACTTTTGCCAGGAGCTCCAGGAATAGTGGCAGTTAGAATTGTAAGACTTCAAAGTACTTCATAAAATATTTCAGCATTCCCATCCAATACCTACCATTAACTTGAAGTGCAGAAGTGTGCTGCAAAGGCTTGCGATGCTTCTGTGTAATCTTGTTGAGTTTTTTGTTGAGTTTTAGTTTTCGGTCAGGATTTTTTGTATGTTTGTTTGTTTTTATTTTATGACAGGAAATTTCTAGTCCAGCTGTTGAATTTAACTTCAATGTATTCACTTTTCTTTTTTTTTTTTTTTTTTTTTTTCAGCTATGGCAATGTCCAGAAAGGACACATTTCTATGTTGCAGTTTGCAGACCACCCTTAATACTTTCCTTTTACTGTCTCATTTTCGATCTCTAAGACTATCTCCCTGAACAACACATCTCAGCATGATTGCTGAATATTTTGACAGGATTTCACTGCTAAAGGCTAAGGAGCTGAAATTGCAGTCTGGAAAACTGAAGCATGTATTAAAAGTCATAGCTCAAGATTGAAACATTTTAAAACACACTTGGCAAAGTTAAATTCCTAAAGCTATATTTAAGCCCATACACAGAAATTTCTTGATTTCTTCAGAAATGTGAGCATCTAAAAATACTTTCAAAAGTTAATTTACAAAAATCTCAGAGGGTCTTTTATGCTTTAAATTAGATTCCTTACTACACATTTCTTTCTAGTTCTGCTTTTTCATATCATTAATCTATAAAATAATGGTCCTTCAAGTGGCGGTATTAGTTTCAGCTATAGGAAAAAAAGAAATAAAAGTGTGACCTATTTTCATGTGTTCCATTTGTTAAGCTTCTGAATTCATAAATAAAATTAATATTAAACTAACCCAAGACTTTCAAACAGTTGGTTAATTCAACCGAAATAAACTCACAGTTTCATAATTTTTCATCACACTTAACACTGTTTGAAGTTTGAACATTTGAGAGGGTTCTTTATATAGTTTAAAAAAATTCAAAAACTATTTTGAGGATTAATTTTTGTTATCATTTTTCATATCCATGGGTTGGACAGGTAAAAAGACATCTGCCTTTAACAGGCAGCAATGTGACTGAAAATTCTCTAATTCTGTTTGGAAGTCTCAAAGTTGGATGTATGTTCAGTATCCCTGAAGTGACATTGATGATCCTTAGACTATTGAAGACAAATAAAACCCTTTGGAGTTAAACTTTTCCATAAAATAAAAAATCCACTCTGCAAACACATACCCTTCATTGTACCTAGCTGAGCAGTACTGAATCAAAATTAATTGTCTTTGAAATGCATACTCTTTACATCTTGAAGGCTAATCATTCTCTCTAGAAGAAATGTCTGCTATATAATGAATAAACTCAAGATAGAATGAAAGAGTCTTTCTTTTTCACATTATCTGATTATAATTTGGTAGTCTAACATTAATCTGTGAAGAGATAGAATTGTTAGTCAAATAACAGAGAATTAGCTTTGACTCGCTTACTAACTTGCTATGTCACCTCAATAAAGTTGGAGAACTGTATTATATCCCTACTCTATTTAAAACATCACAATGTTAAGAAAAGTTATTTACAAACTTTATGTTTTCATTAGAACTTTCGTTTCAAAAGAACAGAAGAGCCTTTATGAGAAAAGACACCCATCCACAAGAAAACTTTGGAATACTGTGGATAACCGCAATCTAGTCTCATGAGTTCGTTTATGTCCATGTTCTTCTGAAGCAATGGAGATGCATGTGCTTGAGTTAGCTTTCCAGGCACTCAGCTCCTACAAAAAAGTTAAACACTACCACCCACATGCAATGTGAACAGGAACCCAAAACTGAGACTATTTTTGTCCCAGTGTTTTAGTGGAAGAGATTGTCATCTAATTTAATAGACAGACTCTCCCTTTGAACTTACATTTCTTGTATGAACAATATGGAACTCATACTATTAAATAACAGGTCTTGTGAGGTTTGCTAGCAGTGTGTATTACTAATCTTTAACACTTGTTTAAATACAATAGTCTTTGCTATTGTCTATTCACGAGTTTTATCTGGATACCACAAGAAACGCAGAAGCAGTGAACACTTTGCAAAGTCATGATCCAAAACCTCCTGGCCCTGGTAGAACTCTGAACAGCAGGTCAAAAGATCTCTATTGGAACGGAAACAAAAGCAGTGGAGCTCTGCTCCAGCACATCCTGGGACTGCCAGGACCTTGCTCCTGGAAAAGCCCTGCAACTTGGTCAGCCAAAGGCATATGGCAACTTTTCTTTATGAATGACAGTAACAGCCTGATGCCAACTTCTAACTAACACATAGCTGTCCAGGAAACAATGTTTGGGTAATCCATCACATGTTTTCAGCAAGCCTGAAGTTTTGATGCTCTCTGGTTTATGGCACACCACTCACAAACAGTAGGGCTGTTGGCCATGGTGGGAATATTACAGTTCTGTGCATGCAAAGGGAGGTTGCTTGAACCTGTGAGTAGACAAGTCAGATGGCAACGAGGCTAAATAAAGCTTCATATTGGCTTAAGATGATGAGAAAATGGTACTACAAAACAGTTACTAGTACTACTTTTGCTAATTCTTGCTAATGGAGAGTTCCTTTAAGTAACTGATGAAAGCAAAGCTACTAAGTGCAACACTGCTGCTTTTAGTGCTTGAGAGTCTGGGCTGAGGAATGCTATGTGTTCATGCAGACACACGCACACACACACACACACACAAGAACCACCACTAAAGACCTCGCTGACAACCTGCACATGAACAGTACAAGATCTTGGGTACATCTGTATGGTTAGATCTAATGTCTGCACATAGCTAGCATAACAGCATATAGAAAAAAGCTCAAGCTGACATGTGCTGAGAAGCTATAGACTGTCCTGCTATTCATAGCTGAGGTATGATAGTGTTCAACAAAATAATAATAATAATATTTTGTATCTTCAGCCTGTGATGTACTGAAGGAAAAGCCTATCATGAGTGCAGCATAATGTATATGGTAACTCAGGAGGAGATATATTACAGGAAGATAATACTACACTAATAACTAATGGGTTTTCCATTATGATAATGCAACAACTTCAGCAGAAGAATAATTAGAGATAGATAAGCATAAGTAAGAGCAAATAAATTGATGTTTTAAACAAATATTTCACTGTGCATGTCATAGTTTCATTCAGAAGCCAATAGACAAAGAAATAACCAGTTTCTTGAAGTGCAACATTTAGAACTCATTGGATATTCATATAACAAAGCATGTAAAAACCCCCAGCTTTGTTAAAATAGGGGTTTTCCTCACTGTGTCCACTTAGTCAATTATTTTTTTAAAAAACCTTCTTTTGTGAACGTATTATCCTTTAAAAATGCAATAGATGAAGTATTAAATCTTAATTTTCTGACTTTACTGTGTTTTGGGTTGTTTGGTTTTTTTCAATATTGTAATTACTGGTCCATATATTACTTGTTGGCTTATATTATTGAATGCTTGCTTTTCTCTTTGTTTATGGTTCAGACATTAATTTGAAAAAAACGTTAAACAAAATTCTATCACTTTTATATAATCAGTGTAGGTGGATGGCGGGCTGGCAAGAACTTGATAATGGATGCCTTTATGATATCTTTAAATAGAACACATTTTTCCAAAAGGGACAGATTCTGTTTTGTTACTTACGTTAAATAGGTCTTTACTCAGTGAGTCATCCTAGTTAATCAAAGGCATTATGCTCACACAATAGTATTAATCAGCATGACTAACTGGATCACAACATGGTCTAAACTTGGCAGCATTTCTAGTGAAAAACGAAGATAACTATGTGGCTATTCTCATAAATGCTAGAATGTCCTAACCAGTTTTATGTCATGACAGCTTCTAATTGTGTTACTCAGAAAACTTATTCTGATTAGCAGCTTAAAGCATTAGCAATTATCATACTTATTTGTGTGCTATGCTATCTGATATGCAAAAACATTTTGGAGATTCTTATGATGACTTTGATTTTCATAGAATCATAGAATCATTCAGGTTGGAAAAGACCTTTGAGATCATTGGGTCCAACCATTAAACCTGCTCTACAAAGTTCACCCCTCAGCCATGTCCCCCAACACCACATCTAAACAACCCTTAAACACATCCAGGGATGGTGACTTCAACCACCTCCCTGGGCAGCCTGTTCCAGTGTCTGACTACCTTACTGTGAAAAATGTTTCCCTAATGTCCAGTCTAAACCTATCCTGTTGCAGCTTGAGTTTGCAGTTGTTATTTTCTGAAACAATTATTCCATCTAAAACTACTAATAGTCATTTTCCTTTTTCATTCCATAATACTATTCCGCTTTGGGAGAATGAGATTTCTAGGTATGCTGGAGATTCTAGTAGACACTTCCTTTTCAGACACAGCTTCAATTAAAGAAGAGATCGTCCATTTAAGTGTGTTGACTCACAAAATATAAAAAGGGACTTGAAAGATGTAAATATGTATATCAAATGAACAGTGCACCAAATCAATCTATCAATGTACCTACTTCATAGCCTTGTGGATTATAGCTCTCAGAGAGCTGAGGCTGTGGTCAGACACACGCTGCTCCACTGCAATTCAGGCAGTTTAAGAGGCTAACATTCCCCCTCCACCTACAAGGGTTTAACATTGACTCCTTGACAGAGGTTACCCTCCCTTCAGCTATTCTGGAATAACTGTCCATGTAATTATGCCATAAATCTAGTCTCATCAAAAAAAAAAAAAAAAAAAAGGTGGGTTAGAAAGCCCTGTTATTGTAAATGTGTAATTTAGCTGTGATTACTCTGACAGAACTATGTTAGGCACTATTTGTACAGTTTTGTTGTCAGATCTGAGGCCTGGGTAATCATGGTCAGGCAACAGGCAATTGTTTGCTGTGGCTCAAACATAACCAGAACAGATTTCCTGATGATGGCTTTACTTTTTCTTTTGTTTTCTCATTTTAAAACTGCGGGTACAGTACTTACTTCAGAAGGCTGCTGTTAAGTTTAACTAGTGTCAACAAAGTGATTTGAGAATTTTAGATGAAGTTGTAAAAAGTTGCAGGTGAGACATTAATGTCAAATAGCTGTAAGTCAGACTATTGATAGCCTGCTCACGCAGAATCATAGAATCATTCAGGTTGGAAAAGACCTTTGGGATCATCAGGTCCAACCATTCACCCTACTTTACAAAGTTCACCCCTCAGCCATGTCCCCCAACACCACATCTAAACAACCCTTAAACACATCCAGGGATGGTGACCCAACCCCCTCCCCGGGCAGCCTGTTCCAGTGTCTGACTACTCTTGCTGTGAAAAATGTTTCCCTAATGTCCAGTCTAAACCTCCCCTGTTACAGCTTTAATCCTCTTGTTCTATTGTTAATTACCTGTGAGAAGAGACCAGTATGAACCTCTCTGTAATGTCCTTTTGGGTAGTAGAGTGCAGAAAGTGATGAGATCTCCCCCCAGCCTCCTCTTCCTCAAACTAAACAGTCCCAGCTCCTTCAATCAGTCTTCATAAGATTTATCCTCCAGGCTCTTCACCAGCTTTGCTCCAGCACCTCGATATTTCTCTTGTACTGAGGTGCCCAAAACTGGACATAGTAATCAAGGTGTGGCCTCTCCAGTGCCGAGTAATTCTGCTGCTCACTATTTCTAATACAAGCCAGGATGCTGTTGGCTTTCTTGGCCACCTGGGTACACTGCTGGCTCATATTCAGTTGGCTGTCAATCAAAAGTATCTCCGGGTCCTTTTCTGCCAGGAGGCTTTCAAGCCACACTTCCCCAGGCCTGTAGCATTGCACAGGGTTGTTGTGGCCCAAGTGCAGGACCCATCAGTTGGCCTTGTTGAAGCTCATACTGTTAAGCAGCACAATAACCAGATCTATGGCTTCAGAAGTAATATTGACATATGATATGAGAGAACAGTATCCAGGGCTTTGCATGGCCAAACTGGGACACGGCAAGTCAGAAATTAAAGACATTTTAGTCATTATCACTGTTATTAAATGTAATAATAATTCATAAGCTCGGAAACCCTGCCATTATCTGGCTGTTAACCTGGTTCCTCAGAAAATTTAGACTCACACAATCATGCCTTTGATTGGTATCTGTACTTACACAGATCTTTCTTTCCTCCCTTAATTTTGAAATATCTGACCAATATCAGACAGTAGAGATCTGTAAGGAAATTAAATGTTTCATGAAAAGAGCTAGCCAGGTAAAGGAGAGAAACCCTATACATATATGACTAAGAGTCTTCTCAGTTCACCTGAGAAATTATCATGACCTTACTAAACTTACAGAACTAATTAGAAAAGCAACAGCTTGCAATTCATCCTCAAGAGATGAACTGAGAAGTACCCACATTATTTGGCACCAGGTATTCCACACCGCCACAGTGAGTTACAAATGTTCCAGCTACAGGAAAATATTCAGTTGAGTATGCAGGGAAGCATATCCCACTTCACTGTTTTTCCTTTTAATTTTGATACCAGAAACAAATCACCATGTTGGGTGTGAGATCAGAAAGTGCTTCCATAGTGGCACCTACAGATTAAAACTCATTCTTCCTAGGCGGTATTTTTGGTGTTCTGCTGTGCCATGTAGTACATCACTATTGTGCTCTACTTTACAGACATGTCCTACATCACTCTCCTCTGCTTTACAAAATCACTGAAGTGTTTACTGAAGAAGAGCTACTAGGGATAATATCTCTTCTTCACTTATGTAGTGGGGCTTATGTAGACATACTAATATATGCCTTCTCATAGCAGTCTTCTCTTGCAGGCCTCTTTACCAGGCTTCAGTAACTTCTGCAGACTAAAAGTAGCAGATGAATCAGATGAGCAGCAACCTGAAATTTATCTGCAAGTGATGCAGCAGCCAGTGGCACTGCTGAAAGGCAAGCCAAGGCATGGGGAGAGCCAGCTGGAGAGCTAGTCAGCTAGTCTTTCTTCCAGAAAATTGTCCTATGATGATTTTCTTTTCTTTCTTTGTTTTATGTTGTTGGATTTGTTGTTGTTGTTTATTGTTTGGTTGGTTTTTTGTCGTTGTTGTTGTTTGGGTTTTTTAATTATTATTATTTATTTTGTTCAATTTTGGTATTGTGCTATTTTTGGAGGGGGTGTTTGTTTTCTTGTTCTTGGTTTGGTTTTTTTTTTTCGTTTTTTTTTCTTTTTATTTATTTATTATTTTATGGTTGTTTTATTTTCTTAGGTGGTTTTTTTT
>JANHGN010006054.1:48871-71712 GCA_024605025.1 Megaceryle maxima
TTTCTTGTGCTTGGTTTTGTTTTTTTTTTTCCTTTTCTTTTCTTTTTATTTATTTATTATTTTCTGATTGTTTTATTTTATTAGGTGTTTTTTTGTTGGGTTGAGTTTGTGTCGGTGTTTGCTGGGTTCTTTTGCTTCTTGGGAGGGTTTTTGTTATGTGCTGGTTTTATGTCATTGTTGTGACATTCTGCTGTATGAAGGAAATAGAAAAAGATACAAGCAATAGCACAACTATGTTTACATTACATTTTATCTCAAAGTACTAGTTTAGGAGACTGTGGAGAGGAAAATATTTTTTGTTTAAAGCTTTTTTTCTAATTTCACTATTTTGCAGAATTCATTAATAAAATAAAAGTAATAACGTATTTGATTCCCTAGCAAACAATTTTTTTTTCTTTGTTTCATTAAAATATGTGGGGTTTCTTTTTTTGTTTCAGGAAACAGTTGAAATGTGTTGCCAATCAGTTGTGGCATCTTCTATTAGGTAGATGTCCAAAAAAGAAATTCATCTGTTAATCTGCTTACCTATCTTTTCCTTTCAAACACAATGCTGAACTGTGTTTATACACCTTGATAACACAAAGTATTAATACAGACTATTTCTATTAAGAAGTTGTGAAAAACTGTGTGGGATTTCTTTGGCAACATTGCTTAGTCCAAATGTGGCTACCATGATGAAAAGAGTGGTAACTGTGGAAAATTGCAGGAACACTGACAAATGAAACTTGTCACAGTGCCCAGGAATTAGCACTTGTTAACAGTGAAAGAACATGATGTCTATCACTGCTTTCAACAACAAGGCTTACAAATGAATAGATTAATCATTGCTCATTTTAAAGGATTATTAAGGGTTTAATGAAATTTTTGGAACAGTGGGACACCCAGACTAGCAGAGCCGATGATATTTCACACCCTGTATTGAAGGAACTATTATAAATGGCATTTAAAAGATTATTTTGGTCATAGACCATTATTGGCACAGTTGTTTTGGCTTTTCTAATTGAAGATCATATCACACAGCTTCTTGCTTTGGATTACTTTGTCTCAGGGCTATAGCTAGGAAGCAGAGCTGACTTCTGGACATTAAATACATTAAATCTGTCTGAGGAACAAAAGGTAGAAGCATGGGCTCAGTGGTCTGGAGTGAAACAAAGGCTCACACATTTTCAGCTAGATGCTACAGCTGCCTGTGTTGCATATGAGGGGGATCTAGACCTGCCCTGCTCTGGACCTCACCTCACTCTGGGCCCAAAGGAGAACCCAGCATCACAGTTTTCTTCCCCAACAGCTGATGTATTAAAGTGCAGTTTGTCTTACATTGTCTGTAGGTTGACAGTAGACTAAGTTTGTAGCTTTAAAAACGGAGGAAGACAGATATGTTTGAAATCCTCTGCCCTTCTAGGATTTGGAGCTCTAAACAGTTATGAAAAGACACCTTATCCCTTGGAATTTGGTGTTCAAAACCCACACCAAAAGAGATATACAGCTTCTTTACTAAAACAGAGCAGACCTGCATATTTTTTTAAAAAATGACAGTGGAGAAGTTATGTTTCTTTCTATATGGCAGACATCTAGGAGATTAAATTGGCCAAAGAGGTTTAGTTCACACCTCCCACCTGTTAGAAGCCAATGTCACTGCTAATCTTCATTGGGTGGGGTGCCCTCTTCCCTTCCTGTTGAATCTGGTGATAAAAACTTACAAGCAAAAGACAGGGAAAGAGGAACTGTGAGCATCAATCTCACATATTAGTATGTTCAGTCATATGTCTGGGAGTGGAGAAAGAAGGAAAGGAGATGGTTCTGCTGCCACCTCCAGTGTTGTAAATAGAGGCTATCTAATACAAAGGTAAGGCTTGTTGGTCTGAGAATTGCCAAGAGATAGTTTCAGAATAAGGCTTTTTTTCAATAATATTTCTGTTTTCTGAATATTGTATATATATATGGATTAATATTTTATCCTTTCCAACAGCTGTCTTTTTTTTTTCTCCCTGAAGGGCATTTTTCAGCAGCTTCAAGAGGATTTACTAGAGTTCTCTGATATCTTCACCATGGCACAAACTAATGTGTGTTCTTTCACTGCAGTGCACAGGTTTACTCATCTGGAAAGCATCCGTTTCCTTGACTATCTGTTACACTGAATATCTCTACATCTGGTAGAGGAGCTGGAAAGGATAACTATGGAAAGGTCAATTAGTTTAAAAACTGAAAAACTAACCAAATTCAAGTCATCTGTATTACTGACATTGTCCTGAAAATAAATTTACTTTGTTTCCATTAAGATTCTTGTTTTGTTTTAAATGTATACAGCCTGGTGTATGTAAATAGTAACATGCTAAAATGATCAGTAAAATCCCCATTTCATAAAATATAGAGTATAGGGAGACAAAGAAGAATTCAGATAAGGTAAAGATTGTCCATGAGCCTCGGTCTATTTCAAAGTTTTTCAGAAGCAGGGGCCTGTGGAGATACTCCTCTGTGTACACACACTTCTTCATTCTCACACTAGACTAATAAGGTCTTAGAGCACCTTAATGAACTGTTTCTTTAACACTGAAATAAAAGGAAAAGAAAAAAACATTAATATTTCAGTACCTAAACAAGGACAATATGACTTGTCAGGTTAAGTTTGAAGAAGATAGCTCTTAAATAACCAGTGTAGGAGGCATTTAGGAACTAATTGTAGAGGAGTTCTGTGTTGAATTGCATTTATCAGCTTACTTGCCACAGGCCTTTATTCCTTATAAGAATTATTCCCTATATAGAGATGCTTATATCACACCTGCTGTGTGGAATTTATATTCAAAGAGGAATGTATGCAGCTGTATGAGTGTTTGTGTGTGCACGTGTGTGCACACTGAAGTCCTTAAAGAAAAATAAAAGCAAATATAATCATTCAGGATTCAAGATTGAAAAGTGTAGAATCTATATAAAAGGAGCATGAAAATTAGTGTTAACACTAAAAATATTGCAATAAATCTTTAGAATTTTTATCCCCATCTTAATTAGGAATTCAGAAAGAGTACTGAAAGATGGCAGAATGGTCTTATAAACTACACAAAATTACACAGTAAAAAAAGGAACTGGAAAGATCTTGCTCAATAGATACTTTCTGTGGACAGAATATTTGCATTTTATACACCTACATGGTGGCTGGACATGTGTATACACCTTACTGCAAAAGACAAGTATAGGAGAAGTTCATATGTTAATTAACATACAATTTGATATAAAATTGTACAAAATGTGTTACTTAGCATTCATATCCCAATTGCAATAACACTTCCCCACATGGCTCATTACTATTTAGAACATGTTGCAGTCAGACATAACAACTGTGGGGAGGAGACAGAGTCACTGACAGGTACATGAAGAAAAATATTTTTGGCAGACTTTATCAAATCTGTGTTACAGCTTCACAGCAGCGGATAAGATCACAATGTGCTAATGTCTGCACCAACTGATGATTTGCCATCTCACTTTCCTCCTCCTAGCACCTGACCCCTTTACATCACTTTACCCTGTCAGGCTGTATAGAGCACCTGAAATAAATGCTTTGTTTGTAAACAGCTCATTTATAAATGACAAAGAGTTAATATGGCTAAAGAATTATTTACATAATCTTTGTTGCTTATTAGTACAAAATGAGGACCTCAAAATAGAAAATTTAAATTGAAAGGAAAAGAAAGTAAATGAGAAAAACTTTGGAAAAATATATATGCCTTTTAGGAAGCCAAGTGCAGCAGATGATCTAAATGTGCAATTATAAACAAGTATCTTCACAAAAATGATGTGAAATGGTTAAAATATTACACTCAGTACACATTCAGGAAAAAAAAAATTAAAATCCAATCAAATGAATAGTTATTAGCTACATTATGTTCTCTCTACTCCTTTACTCACAGTCATCGTACCATTATTGCAGTTATTGCATATCACAAATTACAGACCAACTCTAATATTTGCTACCATAGAATTACTGCCTCGGCGAGTGCCAAGTTTTCTGCCATCAGCATTCAGGACACTGCCTTCGCGAGGATAACAAAAGCAGGCAATCAACAATGTAGAAAAACTGCAGAGAATTATACCATAAAACATGCTACTTCCAAGCTATTATAAAATCCCAGCCTGTACTTAAACATTATGAAGTTTCAGGTTCCTAAGTGTGTGGCACTCACAGCACTGAGAGGCGCTCTCAGGGATCCATTTACAGGTGCACATGGCAGGCACCCTTGAGCTCACTTTACATACCAAAGCTGCATGACCAAGGAAGAGAACCACAGAACTGGAGCTGACATACCCTGCTGGAAATTTTCACTTCAGAGCTGCATCAACACAGTCACTCTCCTTTTGGATTTGTTGGCATGGGTTGGGGGAAATCATGAAGTGCTACCAACAGCTCTTGAAGTGCTCTTTGCCCTGGGGCCAGTGAGGAAGTGAGGTGAGTTTTGAAGAGACTGAAGTGACAGAGACTTATTCTTGTGACTAAGGGCCTTGGAAACCCAAGAGAGCAGCTGGGCCTGTGTAAGACTGGCTCTTCAGTGCTGTTCTTAAAGCAAATACATCCCATGTATATTTGGATGTACTAAATCTTGTGGAAGACAGATAAGACTTCCTAAAAAATGTGCAGTTTCAGGCCAACAGCTCTGTAGAAGATAAAGTCCACAGTCCTATGAATCTCCAAACATGAAAATGAATCCCAGTAGCAGGGAAGGGAAAGGAAGGGAAGCTTTGGTTATTAAACAGAAAACTGTGTTTTGACTTACCAGTAAAAAACCTGTGGAACTTTGGAGAAAAAGGATAATTTTTCTCAAAGCATTTGCATATGAAAAATTATTATTTCATCCAGCAGATTTCATTTCAGAGTCTATCTACAGAGTGATGCAGAGCACTAATGTGATGTAGTCTATTTTTCTATGAAGCAGCAGTCGAAGACTTCTTTCACAAGCCACATTCATCTTGAACACAGTGTGGAAGAGTGTGAGGAGTGAGGCACTACACAGAGATGAGTAAATGGCATTTGAAACCAGTTCCAGAGCTAGGATTAGCCTGTGGTTTTGCCTTTTACTGTTTTATATGTGGCAGATTTCCTAAGAAATGTATATAGTACATTTCAATACTTCAAATTAATAAACAACTATACTTTCGTGGTGAGTTCAGTCTAAACAATGTTGGAAGAGAGAGAGTGGGGTTTTGCTTTCCTCAGAAATTATGAGAATAATTTCTTTCTAGGGTTTTTTTTTTTTTTTTTTTCTGCCATTGTCACAAGCTACATTATTAAGAAATAGCTATTCTGGATAGTGGAATGAAAAGAAGAAATACTCCCTTTCTGAAGGTAATGGTTGCTATTAAACCTAAAACCCCAGAGCAATGTGAAGGTCTGGGATGGTAATGTAATATGATCACTATATCTCTCCTAATGTTTAAGCAGTGATTTTCACGTATTCAAACCAGCCCTGAATTTTTTCATTATCTGCCACATTACTATGGTTTGGACAACTACATGCCTTAATGACCAAGCCTCTGACCTGTAATTTACGTCTCCTTAACTCCCGTGAGTGGGATTCAACTGCCTCAAGTAAGTACAGATGTCTATGTGTGACTAAATATTACACATACTTATCTTGCCAGTCTACTCCTCCCCCATTCCCAAAGCTCACTTCATGTTTAAATAAATCCGTAGAATCGAGAGGTAAAGTTTTATGTACTGCTTATGGTGAGGGTTTGGCTTCTGAAGCGTGGCATGTTGGATATACGAGGTGTACTGGACACCTAGCTATTGATGAAAAGTCTTCAGAAGGGATACAGTGATTTGAATTTCTGCCACTGAGAGTCACACTTGGCAAAGTTGGCTTTAACACTCACAGATGACTGTATCTTTGTGACATTTCTGTTGTCCAACAGTGGTTTGATTGATTTCTCAGGCTTCATAAGGAACAATTCTTTTGCTGGAGCTTGGCCTCTGTTTCCTAAAATTTCATGGAATAAAGACTGATTTGCATCTGATTAGGGCATAAATGCAAGTGAAAAACTAAAATAGCTGTTTCATTCCCTACATATCAATTTATTTGGAATCGGTAGACTTAGATCCTTCTTTCACATGAAACACCATTAGCATTCATTAACGAAACACTAGAAACGTAGGACACAGGAGTTTGGCTTCTGAAACCAATTGGAGCTTTACCATTAATTCCAAGAGGCACAATTTTTATTGCTACTCTAGTGAATGTTGATTGCCTTCCAGAACATAGTGGTGCAATTCCACACTACACTACAGCGTGGGGTACTGGGCAGAGGCCCACTTGTATGGCCCACTTGTTCCTACAGCTCAGAATAAATTGGCAGGAGGAAAGACTGAACTGTCTTTGACTTGAAAATCATTATGCTTACCACCAGGATATGATGTTCCTGACTAAGTAGCCAGAATGATGACTACTCAAACTGGTGTTCCCTGAATTGAACTTCTTTTCAGATTTAAGTCTGTAATTAGTAACTTCTGTGGTATGTTTTTGAAGCTTCCTTTCTGAAGACGATTTTGGTGAATTCTTCTGGCATGCCCTTGCTATACATGAAATTTGGTGAGGAATTTCCTCACTGAGAAGCAAAATCTGAACATGTCTGTGCTTCAAAATTTCCTTACATCAAAGGTGTAGGGCACTCAAGCACAGTCATAAGCAAGGTGGAAAATCCTTATGAAGCAAAGGAACAGAAGTTTTCTGAGATTCTTCATTCAAGTTCATGCTTATGGAGCTCCATAACCTTATGGAAAGTGAAAATTCACACATACATCAGGTATTTACTCCTATACTAGACTTTGTTTCTGTGGGAATGTAGTCCTGGCCTGGGAGTCTAAAGGAAGCCTTCAACTCTGCATTGTCAGTGTTTGAGTAGGAACGTTTCCAACTTGTGTTCCGCAGCCCTATCATGTTACCCTGCTTGATCAGTGCAGCCATAGAACAGGTAGTCATGATGACTTTCTATTCTGGAATTTATAATAAGAGGAAGAATCATGGAAGTAGTTCTTCTATTTCTGGTGCCCATGCACTGAGGTTGCAATCCAAAACTAACTCCTTGTTGTATTCTACTTTTAACAGCTTGAAAAACAAATTGGTCCTAAACAGTTTCTTCTCTTTCACCTTAAAAGAAAATAAAAAAACCCCACCTTTGTCTCAGGTTTTTAGAAAAACTTTCTGTTTGGCTTTTGTCCTAATCTTTTACCATTTGAAACTTGGCAGGTAGCAAAATAGGGCTATTCTAAATTCCAGATTAATTTCTTATATATACAGAACATGTAATGCCTGAAATGGACTGGTGTACAAGTAGAGATGCTATTTGACATTCTGTTGGTCCTAGGTGACAGTTTGGTAATAAAAAATCATACAAGACAAATTTACTTAAGTCAGCTTTTTTATCAAACACCTTTTAGAGGAAAAAAAAAAAAAAAGCAAACCAAAACCTTTAAATAACAACAATAATTTGTTGGAACCAGAAAACATTTATTGTTACAAATAGGATATCTAAAAGGAAATTAGGTTCTGCCTTCTATATCGATGTAACACTCAGATGTAATAAAATTGCTGAGCTCATATAATAAAATTGATGGAACTAAGGTGAATTCAATTTATTTGAATATACTCAGTTATGTTTTTGTTTATTCCCATGGCAGATGTTTAATTTACAAACCAGGCAATTACTACATCTCTTCCAAACAAATAAGAACAGATTAATCAAACGTTCACATCAGTTTTTATGCTTATCATTAGTTTTATGATACACCATGAATATTCAGTGTTAAGAAAAATCTATCATTATGGTACCTGGAAAACTTGAAAACGATGTTTTGTATCTTCAAATAGTGTTCGAAAAAGCTTCTAGTGTATTTCTATGAGCTGGGTTTATACGTTACTAGGGATTGCTCAGATATCTTCCTGATGCTTCACACAGATTAGTTTTGCCTTCACAATACTTTAGTATTCATGTGTCCAACTTTGTTATATTTTTCTTATGTAAGTAAAGGAATTTTAGTTTCCCTTTCAGAGAGAACTCTTGAGACCAATGTGGTTTTGTTTTTATTTTTTTTTTACAAGGTAAAGCAAACCTACCTAAAAAATACCTCTTCCTCTGCCAAAACAAATAACCCCCAAAATATTTGTCTTGAATTTTCTGGTAAAATCAGTGTCATCCAGTTGGCCTTTGGCTTGCTTCATGTTTCCTGGAACATATTCCATGGTAGAAGGAAATCATTCTATCAGCAGAGATGCCATGTGTTGCATGCTGCATGTTTGCTACAAATGCACTTTGGTTGATGGATATGAAGCTATTACTCAGCAGTTTAGTGTTGGTGCCTTCTTTTGGTGTTTTTTTTTGTTTGTTTTGTTTGGGGTTTTTGTTTGTTTGTTTGTTTGTTTTTTATTGCTAAACTGACAGGAATGTCATAAGCAAAAACATAGTGCTTACAATGGAAAGTGTGTGCAATCACGCACATACTGTGCATGAGCACAGACATGCCCTAGAAAGACAAGTTATCCCCTGTCTCATTTTCTTTAAATGAATTACAGTTTGCTGAGTTTTATATTAGAAGAACAGGAAATAAGCTTCAGTTTCTTCTCCAAATTCCTATAATACACATAATTTGCTTCAACCAATTTGACAATGTGTCATTTTCATTAATTGCCAAACTAAGAGAAGGTTTTAGGGTTAGATCAATTTATTAAGATGAATTCTTGTGGGGATAATCTCAGTAGGAGTATGGTTTGCAGTGTAAGATGTATGAAATATAAAAGATTTTATTGGAAAACAAACATCTACTGTTAAAGGTGATTGCTGCTGTAAAAAATAGTCTTTATCCACTTGGTTGATAAAAAAGCTCTTTGTTGACAATGACACTCTCTAGACAATAACAAAATAGCTTCTGGTTCCTCTTCATTAGTTTCAGTACAAATTTGATTAGAAACTCTATCTTTAAAAACAATTTCATAACAAACTTGTGTAGCCTTCTTATATAGCCTTTGTATCTATAACATTACAAGATTATTTGGATGTGAAAATTAAATTTGTTGTCTTTTCTTACCTCTAAGGTTCTAAGTAGAATTTCTAAGACATTTGCCATTACAAAAACACAAATAAAAGGGTGCTTTCTGCATAAGAAGCATTGGAACAGGCTCCTCAGGGAAGTGGCTGAGTCACCATCCTTGGAGATATTTAAAAGGGGTGTAGACATAGCACTTAGAGACATGTTCTAGTGGTCAACGTGGCAGTGATAGGTTTGTGGTTGGACTTAATGTTGAAGGCCTTTTCTGCTCTAATGATTCTATGATTCTATTCTATGATTTACACAATATACCTTGAACATAGCTGCACCATATAACATTTATATATTCTTCCCGGAGAGAATATAGTTGGTTGAAGTGATTTTCTTCCTTAAAATGAAACCTGGGGATTTCCAGGGCAACAAACTCCTGCCGATTCTTACAGAAACCCTCCTTCTTCCTCTGAAAGTTCCAACAAATAATTTTTCAATTTCACAGATAATTTCACAGTGAGTAAGGTATCTTCTTAACAATATATCTTAATGTTGAGCTATAGATCTGGAACATTAGGACCACATTATGCAAATAGCCATAACTTCAAAAAGGAGGAACTGATATGATAAATGAGTGCACATAACAATTGGATTTCCTCTGGAACAAAGTAAACCACTCTAATGAGAAACAGTTCACTGGTAATTTAATTTTCAGTAGGTAGTAGTATGTGAGTACATTTACATCATACAGCATGCTTTCTGAGAGTAAGTACATATTATTCTATATGATGAAAAAGTATATATGCAAACTGACAGATGGGAATTTGTATAAGTTTATATAAGAACATAGACAAAAATCTCACCACAAATAATGCCAAGTCACAGCGTGAGACTGAACTGGGAGGGATAAACACTGATCAGCAACTTTGTTCCACAACTCACTGCTAATTATTCTAATACTACAACCACTCCCATAGTTTCAGTCTGTTTCCATGGTATCTGAGTCTCAGAACACTATAAAAATGATCAATTCCCTGGAATGTTTTAATGAAGAAGATGAAAAGGTTGCAAAGTTAAGCACTCCAGTAAAGAAATTAACAGTCAAGGTTGCTTGCACAAGCTTAACTCTTGCCCTTTTTGAGTATATATTATAGTCTTTACCTGCAGATTGTTTCTTAATGCATTTCATGGTTTCCTCCATGTTGTACAGTTTAATCTTCTGCAGTGCTATCTATTGAACAAGCTATTTTTGTTTTGTTATTTATGCAGCCTAACTCTGCCAGAATGCATTATTTTAGCCTTTCACAGTTGTTTCTGGAACAAATACCATTAACGATGTAATTGTTAGCACTTTTCTTTCAATGCAGCTTGGTTGTTTTGTTTTGTTTTGTTTTTTCTTGTAATTTGCTCTCAGTTTTCTTCCTCTTAAGACTTGATATATTTCCATTAAAGCACCGGACTGCATCATATTCACAAATTTTTTTTTTTTTTTTTCAATTATTTATTAAAAAAATCTTTATTTAGAATGCAGACAGCAGATTTAGCTATGGAATTCCATTAATGTAATGGTCAGAGGTAGTGCCACATTTTTTCCTACATAGTATCCATCTGCTTATACATCCAAGGAACGTGCTAGTCCCTGCAGCATGTCATTGCCAGGGAGCAAAGAGGTTACTCACCTGCAGCAAATACACTCTATATAAAGTGATGTATCAGCAATGAAAAGAGAAAGAAAGAATAAAAATGCAAAAGCACATTCTGATCAGTATAAAGGTCTTGTCTGTTCTGTCCAAAGAAAGAACTCTGATTTAATTTTGTGTATATCGAGCTTTATCCCAGATGACTCAAATCAGTGAAAGATTTTTTAATTGAAGGGGTCAGCTGTATGGTTAACTTTTTGGGGAAAGACTGCAGTCTGTAAAATGATTTTCATTAAAACAGTTTAATGACCTGTGCAACCTGAAATCTTACAATCTCTTCAAATTTCTTTGTGGTTCCATCTAGTCCCCTTCACAACAGGGGGTTTGATACTGCAGCAATAGTTGGTGTTTTCCTCTGGCTGATGTGCTCTGCAGGGCTCATCAGGGACAGGATGGACATATAAAGTGAGTTTCTAGATAGTGCCAGTCAGTGTAGTGTCTTAAAGCATGTGGAGCTATAACAAATACTCTATACAGAGCAGAACAAATGTTCTATGATCTCTACTTTTTCCTCTGGAGATTAGAAAAAATGTTTCATTGCTGTAGTGCTCACTGGAGGATGTTTGCAATGTTATTACTGCCGTGGCCAGTTTTACACTGGGTAATGCTTGTTAGCATTCCTTGACTAGAGATCACAATACAGACCATGGTGCTTAAAAACAGAATCATTTAATGACTGACCGATATGAGTAAGGAAATTTCATTCCACTATTGCTCACAAGATGCTGAAACTGAGACAACTCTTCATCACTGATGACCATCATGTATGTTTTCTTCTGAAGATTTTGTTGAAAATGAATATCTGAAAATTTATTAAACTGTGACACAGGTTTCCCCTTCCCCACCAAAGGCACTTCATAGAAGACAAGTTTCATCTTTCCCATTAAACTTTGTGAACAATCATAAGGCAAGAGAGAAAAAAAAACCAAACAGCTCTTTTCATGGCTCTGTATAGCAAGATCTCTCAACAAGCTGACCCCCAGAGCAGCTGCCAGTATCCAGTCTGGCTGCTGCCCTGTCCACCTGCTCTCTGCTCTGTACCAGGGTCCTGCTGACTGCCTCACAAAGAAATGGTCAGGTGTTTTCTGCCTGCTAGCCTGACCACATGTTGTATGCCAGCTACCAGGTTCCTGCTGCCCTGTTCACCTGCTGGCATCGTGCTGCTTTCCTGATGCCCCAAATCCCCTGCTGAGTGGCAGGTGGTATCCTTTCACCCCGTTGACCTTTCTGTAAATTTCTTTTCAAATGCATGACTCTGCATTTTATACACACGCACTCATACACACACATCTTCTCTGCTCCTCTGCCTGCTTTTTTCCTGTCCATGAATTTGTTTGAATAAGCTGCTGTAGGGCAGCAGGTTCCATTTAATATCCCAGCTGCACACTGACATTATCACGTGTCAGTTTGTAAGCACATCTCCAGTAAATGTTGCTGAGACAGCAGGTTTGTCTGTGAGATTCAGCAAACCCTGTGATTCTTTTTATACAAAAGCTTCAGAGGTAATATTTTGAGGACTTGTAGTTTTTTGGTTCCCTGTAGAATCCAAACAGCACCTCTGGGATATTTCTCACTGTGTAGCTCAGGATAGAGATTTCTCCTATGAACATAGCTATTTAGAAAGGAAATTAAAGCAAACTAAAACAGATCTCAGTGAGCGAGTCAATGTCTTTTTTTATGATTATTATTATTTTATTTTTATTTCTGACAAAATAAATAAAAATCCACAATACAAACCACACATACAACCCACTGTGTTCCACAGACCAATACACATTATCAAGTTGAATGGCCTTTATCCAGAGAAGATACATCCTACTGTGAAAACAGGAATAGATTTAAACTTCTCCTGCTGTGAACACAATTCTATGTGAAGCGATAAAGTGTGAAGAAGCAAAGCAGTGTTAATGTAAGGTATGCAGCTCGAATATGAGTATTAACATTAGACTGACTGTTCTTCTTTTGTATGAAATCTGAGTAAAGTCATCTTTGCTGGAGCATTAATACAATCATAAAACCATTTAGGGTGGAAAACACCTTTAAGATTATCAAGTCCAACCACTAATCCAGCATTGCCAGGTCCACCACTAAACCATGTCCCTAAGTGCCACATCTACACCTCTTAAATACATCCAGGGATGGTGAATCCACCACTTCCCTGGGCAGCCTGTTCCAATGTTTTATAACCCTTTCAGTGAAGAAATTTTTCCTCATATCCAACTTAAACCTCCCCTAGTGCAATTGGAGGCCATTGACTCTTGTCATATTGCTTGTTACGTGCAAGAAGAGATCTACACCCACCTCACTACAACCTCCTTTCAGGTAGTTGTAGAGAGCAGTAAGGTCTCCCCACAGCCTCCTGTTCTCCAGACTAAACCAGACCAGTTCCCTCAGCTGTTTCTTATAAGACTTGTGATCTACGCCCCTCACCAACTTCATTGCTCTTCTTTGGACACATTCCAGCACGTCAGTGTCTTTCTTGTAGTGAGGTGCCCAAAACTGAACCCAGGATTTGAGGTGCAGCCTCACCAGTGTCAAATACAGGGGGAAAATGACATCCTTAGTCTATGCAACTAATATGTTGCACAGCCTTCTGTGGATGGAATGAACACACTAAAAATACTGTTGTACTAAAATGTACTGTTTGTGTTGTGAGAGATACTGTAGGGCCCAAAGACAGACTTGCTTCACGTGACGTGCACAACTACACCACATTCTGTGGAAATAGGGCTCTTTGTAGAGTGAAATACTGTTGAACATGACAGAGTGAGCAGTGGGAACCATATTAAAAAGCTAGATATGGGAGAATATTTAACACTGGGCTGCAATATGTATAATATTCCAGGCTGCTTGTAAATATGATTGTTTTCAGATACAAAGCTTAAGATGCACATTGGGAGATTAGTACATTGGCTGTCTGGCCATTACTGTAATTTCTGATAAGAACCAACTGAATTAACTTGAGATTTCTAGTGTATCCAGAGCCACCAGAATGGTTAGAAAAGCTTTAAAGGGCACAGCAAGCATAGAAAATTTATAAAATTAGGACAGACTTAAAGTATGAAGTATCTTTGATTCTATTTGTTGGGCTGCTTCTTTGTTTGTTTGTTTGCTTTGGGTTTTTTTTATTAGTGTTTTGAGTTTTTTCTATGACCAACTGAGTGAAGAGGCTTCATAGATACTATATTTATTGGTAATCAAATAGACTTGTTCACACATTGCAAGTTCCTGCCAAGCCTGAAGAAAAATCCACCTACTCTTATATAATTTTGTAGTATGGACACAGCCTTAACTTGGTGGTTAGACTGCAAGAGTCAAATTTATGATGATCTCAGAGTTAATATCAAGTAGTTTTGCACAAAGGTTATCACTTTGTGTAAATAGTCCTTGGAAGAAGATGTTACTACATGCTGGATCACAAAAAGAAAAGTGCAAAGTTGCAAGAAATGTCATGGCCATGTGTTGAGTCATGCAGTCAATACTTGTCTATGCCTGGGCTGCTTTCCATTTCTGGGGTCGTGGCCTTAAGATGCCCTGTTGTGAATGTAGGCAGTACTACTTAAGCCCTTGTTAGCTTAAGAATGGGAAGCTCTGTAACTGCTCTGAATTGGTATCTGTGTCTGACAGATTAGTTTACAGGAGTTTTACCAGCCAAAATTCACCTAGAATGTAGAAGCAGCTGCTTTAGTCAGGTAAAGACAGATTACTGCTTTAATATCTAGGGCAATAGGACCTTTTATTCATTGCTTTATTCCACATCCAGAGAAGTATTTTTAAAAGCATCAGTAAGGAAATGAAGATATTTTATCCTGGATGTTGTGATGGGAATTAATATTTTATTAAACATCATAGAATTATATAATCTTAAGGGTTGGAAGGGACTTCCACAGATCAACAAGTCCAATGACTCCACCAGTGCAGGAACTCCTAGGGCAGGCCACACAGGAACAGATCCAGGTGGGTCTTGAAAGTTGCTAGTGAAGGAGACTCCACAACCTCTCTGGGCAGCCTGTTCCAGTGCTCTGTCACTATCACAATAAAGAAGTTTGTCCATATGTTGAGTTGGAACTTCTTGTGTTTCCCCTTGCTACCATTACCTCTTGTCCTATCACTGGGCACCACTGCAAAGAGCCTGGCCCCGTCTACTTGACACCCACCCTTCAGGTATTTGTAAACATTGCTCAGCTCCCCTCTCAGTCTTCTTTTTTCCAGGCTAAGCAGTCCCAGCGCTCTCAGCCTTTCCTCATAAGACAGATGTTGCAGTACCTTCATCATCTTCATAGCTCTCTGTTAGATTGCCTCTAGTATTTCCCTGTCCTTCATGAACTGGGGAGACCAGAACATTATCTCTGAAAATTGCTTTCTACAAGACATCTCTGACTAAGCTTTTTTTGACAGTGTATTTAACCTTTACAAATAAATATTAAATAGAATTTTGACAAACTGTAACATCTCTTCTAATTAAAACTGATATTTGTATCATTAAAAAACCCTGTAGATAAGAACCTTGCCTGAATAATTTATGTATCTTTAAACAGCTATTATAAGGCATATTACAGTGTTACTATGAGGAAACTCAAAATCCTCATAAAACTGTGGGTTTCCTTTAAAAAGAATTAATCCTGTGAATTTATAATTTTTCTTCAGTGAATCTGGGCTTTTCTGAATTACATTGCTCCTTTTATAAAGCTGTGCTGGGACACTCACACTTGTTCTTTCAGTCACTTGAGGGAAAAAAAAAACAGCTAGAACAAGGCATCATAGAATAGTTTGGGTTGGAAGCGACCTTTAAAGGTCATCTAATCCAACCCCTCTGAAGGTACCAGGGACATCTGCAATGAGACCAGGTTGCTCAGAGTCCCATCCAACCTAACCTTGACTGTTTCCAGGGATGCAGCATCTGATATAGATCTGGACAACCTGTTCCACCATTCTCATCATAAAAAAATCTTCCTTATATCTAGTCTAAATCTACCATCTTTTAGTTTAAAACCATTACCCTTCATCCTATCACTACAGGCCCTGCTAAAAAGACTGTCCCCATCTTCTTATAGGCTCCTTTTAAGCACTGAAACACCACAATAAGGTCTCCCTGGAGCCTTCTCCAAACTGAACAAGCCAAACAGTCTCAGCCTTTCTTCATATGAGATGAGTTCCTATTCACTGATCATCTTTGTGGCCCTCCTCTGGACCTGCTTCAACAGGACCATGTCTTCTGCTGAGGACTCTAGAGCTGAACACAGTACTGCCAGTGGGGTCTCACCGGGGTGGAGTAAGGCAGCAGAATCATCTCTCTTGACCTTCTGGGCACATTTCATGTAGCCCAGGACACAGTTAACTTTCTGGGCTGTGGGCACACATTGCCAGCTCATGTCTAGCTTTTCATCCACCAATACCCCCAAGTCCTTCTTTACAAGGCTGCTCTCAATCTCTTCCTCCCCCAGTCTGTATTGTTGCCTCAACCCAGGTGCAGGACCTTGCACTTGGCCTTGAACCTCATAAAGTTCACATGGGCCCAATTCTCAAGCTTGTCCAGGTCCCTCAGGATGCCATTCCATCTCCTAGGCCTGTACCAAGTATATGGTTTATTGTTAGAGATAAATTAAATTTCCAAGCAGTAATTTAAAAAGGAAAAATAACCCCCAAACCTCTATTACTACTATCATACCTTAGAAATAACTCTTTTCAGAGTTTTTAAGTACATAATTCAGCCTTTTGTCATTTGAATCTCAAATTTGCAGAAGCAATTTTATATACTACTACTTGCATATACTCACCTCCTCTCACTTATATTGGCTGATAGTAAGGAAAGATTACTGGCTGCTTAGAATGTGTCTAATTAACGACCTCATTCTAATTTATGACTGCAAAACTGTGAACAGAAAAAACATGAAACAACCCCTAAGCATATGACCTTGAAATTTCCACATGACACGTGCATATATGCATACAGTAAAGACTAGGTATCCTGATCTTGCTGCTGCTAGAGCCCCCTATTGCACATATGTTGGTGATTCTGTACACAACAGAAATGATGCAGTGGATCCTTAAATATTAATGAGAGCTAGCTGTTAGGGTAGCTTGCTGCAGTACCTCCCTCTGGCTCCACAGATACAGAGAGGTATTAGATTGGAAAACAGACATGAGCTGATGAAAATCAAAACAATCTCTCTGTGTTGCCCCCCACTTCTAACTACCAAAATATCTACTTGTAACATGTCATCCTAGTTTTTTTAATTCTCTAACTAAAGCATGCAATTTTACTTGCTATTGATTGCCAATATCACTTGACATTTTTTCTTTTTTTTAACTGTGAAATAATAAAAAAGATTTTAAAAATAAATAGAGTTTCAGAGTGGTCCAGAATTCACATCTCTGTTCATGCTCATGCTTCCTGTTCATCTCTGTGGACCTTACAATAGTCATAACCACCTTACTCATACCTCCATCTCTAAAGGCTTTAAATGTTGACTGATGATCTGTCACTCCTAATCCTCTAGATTACCTGGATATTATTCCTCTCTCAGTGGATTTTTCTTTCTAATATATTGCAGCAAGTTATTTCAGCAGAGTTTCTTACGACAGATTTAGGTTTTTTACATGAAAAAGGATTTATTTTTTTGCATAGGATACCTGAGAGACAGACGTGTCTTTGAGAAAAGAGACAAAGGAAAAGATCAGCATTCAATATCTTAGCAGCAGCACTACAGGAGGAAGCTTCTGCTCGTAAATTTATACCTAACACTCAGTGGATCTTAATCAAATGTTGTAGATCCATTGTGCTTGGCTTCTGGGCTTGTAACGAAAAGAGCTTTGTGCAGGCAGAATTTAGATTAAAATCACCTTTTTTCTTGATAATATTCAGAGGTGTCATTTCAGCAGACAGTGAGCCTCAACTCAGGTTTGTAACAAAAACACAAAAAAATTGTATTCAATAACAAAGACTGGGATGCTATTGAAATGTAACTTCAGCAAAAGGCAGAATTTTCTTTCACCTTCACACATAAAGAAAGATGTGCTTTCCCTTAAATGCCCTCTATTCTCTCACTCTCCCAGCCCTGAAGGGTCTGTTCTCCTCTATCTGGAAATCTGAAATGGAAGGTCAAAACTTGCATCATCAGGAATATAAAAAGAGAATCTTCTATCTACAGGTTAACATTAAAATGGTCTGCATTGTTTCTTGGCATTTTAAAATGAGGGCCTCATCATATCCTGAGAGTTTCTTTAATGAATTTTTCTGGCACTGAGACCCTTCTATGCTTGAAGGGATTTTTGTTTTTTTTTCACTCCTAGGGTATAAAGATGCTCACAAGATTACAGCAGTCTGTAATGACATGATGTAACCAGCTCTTATTAAAGGACAAGTATTGAACTGTCTGAGAAACCTAGCAGAATGATTCTTGAGGAAAGGAGATGTGTTGGCTCTTCCTCAACTTCCTTCTCTGTAGCAGCCTCATTGTGTGTCCTAGGCTCTACCATTCCACTCCTCAGATGTCTCTGAAATTCCACCCCTTGGGATGTTTACAGACAGATCTGGGCTGACCACACACTAAGCCTGCATCCAGAAAGTGAATGGTCATGGAGTGGTGCTGCAAGTGTGGAAATGAACCCCTTTACTGTCTGAGCAGCCTAAACTGGCACTTTGCTTCCCTGCAGGGCACTGAGCACTGCCTCTTGATGACTGTCAGGGAGTAAAAATAACAAGCCCAAGAAGAAGAAAGGGAAGATGAACCTTCCTGAAAATATGTTACACAAACTAAAAGCTAGAAGCAAGATGCAAAGCAAATTTTATGTTGGAATTTTGAGGGTTTGATTGTCTTATTAATGTGCATACTTATGAGGATCAGCTTATCTGTATTTACCTGACCTCTAAAAATAGGTATTCTCATTATACCCTTAACTGGTTTTTTTTCACTGCTGTTACTGTTCACCTGTACCTACTCTTCTGGTTGCTGCTGGAACATGAAGAACATAATTCATTCTATAGCTAAAGACTCTCTTAAGGCTTTTAGCTTAAATGTATCCAGGATAGCCTATGTTCATTTGCTTTTGCACCACAGTCATCTATTTTCTTAAATATCACGCTTCCAGCATTTACATTCTATTTTGTTTAAAACAAGCAGTTATATCTCACTTAGGCCCCTTTCTAGGCTTGCTAAACCAATATGTTTTAGGCTCCTCACAAGACAGACTCTCCTTCTCCACAGGACTATGCTAATGTTTCCTTACTAGTTTGCCCATCAAGCTTCATTTTTCTTTATTCAGAATGCTTTCTGATCATGTCAGTTCACAGAATCATTTAATCATAGAACAGGCCAGGTTGGAAGGGGCCTCAAAGTATCATAATTTTCCATGAGAAAAGGAGCACAGATGAGGTTATCTAGCACCCTGTCTAGCTGCTCACAGGATGGGAACTCTACTATGTCCCTGAGCAGGTTGTTCCAGTGAAGTTCTTACTGTAAAAAAATGTTCCTTTCTTATACCAGGACGAAGCCTCTCCTAGTGCAACTTGTACCCATTGCTTTCTGTCTTCTTGTGAAGAGAGAGATGCCATCCTCTTTGTAGTTGTCCTTTAAGTACTGGAAAACTATGATGAGGTGTGTGTGTGTGTGTGTCCCCCATGATCCTTCTCTTCCCCACGGTGAAAGGACCTAACTCCTTCAACTGATAGACTTAATTTACAAAAGGATGATTAGAATGTATTCAACTTCATATATTTCTTCCTTTATGGCTAGCAAAATCTATCTATGGCTTTATTATTTCTTTTCATTCTTCAGAGAAGGTTTTGTATCACAGTATCCAACTGTTAAGAGATCCTATAACAAATGCAAAAAGAAAAAAAGTTTAAAGAAAATCTATACTTCTTATTCTCAACACTGACAAGTTTGGAAAGAGTCCTAAGATAGACCTTGAACCTAGACAATAAAGCCTTATAGATATTCAAAGAATGTTCTAAGCTTTCCCAAAAAAGTTCCTAGAAATAGTTTTTGAGTCCAAGAAACCTCAGTCTGCCATGCATATGGGGGTAAATGAGATTGAGATATTTCTTAATGTTAGATCTCCTTGACCATATTACCATTTTTTTCCATCTAAGCTTGAGACATCTAAAATTGATTCCAAAGAAATTATTTGAGCATACAAAGATGTACCTACTGTTCTGATAGTCATTTTCAACATATGGATTTTAAACTGTATATATTTCAATAAATCTATTCATATTTGCATTAATATACTGAACTATATTTGTCAGTTTTACTTTGTCTATAAAGACATTACAAGATTTGGAGGACATGTTTTTTAATATTAAAGGGAAATTAAAAAAAAAATAATGTAACATTTAGTCTGAATAATCAAACACACAAGTCAGGAGATTCAAAATATGAATGCATACTGTGCTAACTCAATTTAGATTGCCCATAATGTGTTATTCAGATTGATACTTAACGCAGAAAACAACAGTGTAAAATACAGTTGTTCAAATAGGCTACGTGACAGAGTAATTTTTCTTCATGGCCAATATGAGAGCTAAAAAGGTAGTGCTCAAATCCAAAAAGTTAAATTCAGATTAGAAAATGATGTTTAGACTTTCTGTAGAAATTAGTGTTTATAAAAGTGAGGTGTCTGGATCATTCCTAGGAGATTTCTGCCCAAACTGTCAAATAGCTTATATTTTTAAAGGTCCTGGTTTGAAAACAAAGGAATTGTGAGGTTTTTTAGATAATCTGAGCTTTCTCAAATATCTTCAGATATGCAAAGTGAAATGTAGCCTTTAACTACTTAGAAAACATTGTAGTATCACCTTCTTTTAAGCCTTAGAAGTAATTACCCAAGAATATTATCTTGTTGTAGGAATAAGTTGATTTCAGTAAAGCCAACCTTCTTTGAACATTACCATGTCAAAAATCTAATCAAAATTATCTTTGCTTAAAAATACCAAATGTCTGAAACTCACTTAACAGATGTAGGATTTCAACTGCCCATACATAAGCAATTAGTAGCAGTTTAGATGCCCTGGGATATTTTCCTTACTTCTTAGCTGATTCTTTACAGCAGCATGTTTTTCATAGGTCCCAGGTCATACTTGGCAACCCTTTGGCATGTCTCTGATATCCTGGAGGGTCTGCAGATTTCTTCACACTAGCACAGGATGAATCCTTCTCTGGATGTTAAACTTATCTTAGGACAAATTCTTAGAACAAGCCTTTGTTCTTTCAGATGACGATTGGAAGAAGCTTGAACATTTCCATACAACATTCTTTCTCACACAGCAGCATGCATACAAAAATCACTTTTGGGTCTGCATACTTGATAAAGCCAATGCACTTCTACTCACTCTTCAGGCTTATGTAAGGCTTAATACGATGTTCATATTTTCCTTTTATGTATTCTTTCCCTGTACATAATCAGTAACAGAACTGTAGAGCTGAAAGGACACTGAAACAGGCTGTGGTAGAGCTAAATTCTCTGCCCTCAGAAATGGATTCAATCTGATTAATTCCAGGGAAATTGCTTCACTGATTCAAACTATTACTCTGGAATGATATTGGTGTATATGAGACCGGCATGTAATAAAGTATTTATTGTTTGTGCACATACTGCAGGAAATAGCATGGTGATGTTACTGCTCTCTATGAAGGTACCATAGAATATTAAGTCACCTAATAGTCATGTAGCTTCATGATCTGACGAATATTTTGATAACAGTAAACATTTTTTTTTTTTTTTTTAAATCAAAGTGCTAGTGCCTGCTTTTACTGTTGTCATCTACCCTTCTCATTGAAGGAAACATAATTTTCTCCTGTAAGGCAGCAGACTTTCTGCCTCAGGCTGAGCATGAATCAACAACTAATATTATAGCACATACTATAATTTTATAAACTATCATGTTGTGGAAAATTGAGTTGAAGCTATAATCTATGACAAAGTTACTGTTCTTCCAGGAAAGACTCAGTAATGGGCAACTTCAGGAGATTTTGGGTGATTTCAATACTCCTGGTTGTCTGAAGTAATAGAGGTGTCCAAGAAACTTCTGCCGGAGAAAAGAACCAAATAATTTCCTCCCACAAAATCAGTTTAGATAGATATGCTTAGGAAAGCCTGTAATGATACCATTCTAACTTATAAGAGTCAGATTTAAATGTATCCCTAAATCAACTTAATAAAAGAGATTGAGCAAATTTGATTGCTACAAATATATTATTGTGCTTTATGGAGCTGTTTTTGCATATGTTGTTATCTATAAGAATATTGTATCACAAGGGGAAACTTTAGACACATCTGTGTCATTAGCAGTTTGGTAAGAGAAAAAGAAAAGTTATTTCACCCTAGCCTAGCCTAAAGAGTGGAATATCATAACTTCATGAGGACAGTGAGTTTTATATATATTTACCTAAACTGCACCTGTACTCTATGGATCTATTGACTACCCTTTTCTCACTGTCAGACTTGGTACAAGCTGTCACTACAACCTGTTATTATACATTCTTTTTTCATGAAAGCCAAATGTAAATGTTAAATAGTAATTACATTTTCCTGAAACACTCTAGCAATATTTCAATTTTGATTGAAATAAGTCAGTGTTAAAACAATTCACAGCTGAAAAACAATTTCACTAGAACATTGTTAATAGTCAGTTAATGCAGAAACTTTTCAGAGAGGCTTTTTTAATTTTATTAAAACCTCCCTCAGAAGGATTTTATCCTGGACTCTCATTTTTCCACCTGTTCCATACCTGATGATACTAATACTGACCTGAGTTACATCTATGCTTAAAGCTCTTCAATTTGAATTAGGGGAACCTAACCTCAAAATGCTTTGAAGCATAATAACAACTTCAACAGAGATGTGTCAAGGCCCAAGCCTGAGCCTCCATCAATAAAACAATATACTCCAGAATTAGAGGAGTTATGATCGAAAAGCTTTCTCTTATGAAAAGATTTAAATTTATTTCTGAAGTTACCCATTCCTTTTTTAAAAAGGGAAAGAAAGGAAAATCTCAAACTAATGGTCCAGCAACAGCAAAAAGTATTTCTGTATTCATTCCAATGCAAAATAACATTCTGATACTTTGATGATTGATGCGGAATTCAGTACTTGTCTTCTGGCCGTCTGTAATAACAATC